>OZ038483.1:87135491-87137991 GCA_964036315.1 Acanthosepion esculentum | reverse complement strand
ATTAAAACGACATGAGTATAAAAATGCATATACACATCCGCTAGTACATATATATACACACATACATACGCAACTACACATAGATATACAGACATATATATCTACAGACATACATATACATACATACATATTCACAAATATAGATATACGCAAATATACAAATACATATATATATATATATATATATATACATATACATACATATATAAACACACATACCCATATACATACACACACGTACACATATACGCACACACATACATATACAAACACATATACATATATACATAAACATATAGACACATGCATAAAAAAGGAAAAAGAAATAAGCATACATAGACCAACTTATATTCTAATAATATTCCAACAACATTATGATAAAATATATTAAAAGTTAATCATAATTTAAGAAAAGAACAACGGTCTGTAAGCAATTAAAGGTACTTTATCAACAAAAGTAGATTTTAGTTTGTATCTATGATACACTCCAAGACACTAAAGCCTACATACAAATACACATACAATGACACACCAACATATATATATAAATATCTAATCCTATATAAATACCCATATCGACACATCCAGATAAACAATACAGAGACAGTCGAGCTCAACCATATAATCACCCACACATACATATAAATATACACCCATATACAAACACATATACATAAACATATACATATTTAAACATACATATATATACATATATATGCATATATAAACCTATACATACACATAGAAACATACATACTACATATACATACATATATGCACACTCACACATACATATACATACATATGCAATAGGCATACATATATCTACACTCACACAAGTACACATAAATATCCCCATATACCCATACATATACTCACACATTTAGTGGTAGACACTTACCAGAATTTACTCCCTTACTCATAGACATAAACAGGTTAACCTATGATAGAAGCCAATATACGCAACGATATACCTTCATAAAAAAAAAAAAAAAAAAAAAAAAAAAAAAAAAAATCATATATATATCCCTATATACACATATACATATCCTACAGTAGAAATAACTCTACATAACATACACATATATACATCTAAATACAGACACGTATGATACTTTGTAAGTACCCAGTACACATTCATATCGATAAGGCGACTATCATGCTAAAAAGGTAATAGTCTATTAAGTTTCATTTATCATTATCATAGAAAGTATATGATTTCTATACTAAGTTAAATTTAAGACGGTGCTTACAGTTAACTGTTAGTTCATATCTTTGATTTAAAAGATCAGTCTTATTTTTAAATCTAATTATTTCAAGTTTCTCGTTAAGGCATAAGTAACAGGGGGCATATAGTGAGTTACATGTCCGGGCCTTTCTAATTAATTTCCATTTAACCTTAGGTGTTTTATTTTTCTCTTTTAGACTCCAAAAGTATTTGGATAATGAAGTCATATATTTATAGTTACTATTATTAAAAGATTGCAGGTGACCCCGCCAGCGTTCCTTGAATGGTCTCATGGTGCAACCTATGTAGAATTTCTTTATATTTGGATTTTCTAGTGTTGATATAGTACTGAGATAAACTACAGAGCTAGTTAAACAGTTATTATTTAGTGGACAATTATTGGGATTCCTGCAGTTACATGATTTATTATTTGTGTCATTTTGCTTAATGTTGCTATGTGCAACCTTGTGGGTTGTCAGGCTCTCCGAATTTATATACTTGCTGAATATACTATTGTTATGTTTTTTAATTATTTTTTCTAGGTTATCAGCACAACTATAGCTTAACTTAAGAGTATTAGAGTTAAATATTTTACTGAGTGAGTTGGTTCCAGATTTGGGGAAATAATTTTGTATAATTTAAGTGCATTTGATTGCCTAGATTCTGATAGTGTAGGATTATATAGGGACGACGGGTTATTAGTAGTTAGGAATTCCACTAAAATTAAAGTAGATCGTATTAGAAAAATGATACATAAGGTATTTAAGGATCTAGGTCTCAGAGTAATAGTTTCCACTAATGTTAAACGAGTAGACTTCCTAGACGTCACCCTAGACCTCACTAGCAACACATACCAACCATATGTAAAAGTTAATTCCAATCAAATATACGTTCATCCAAATTCTAACCACCCCCCTGCAATCATCAAACACATACCCTATTCTATTGAATGTAGGATCAGTAACAACTCTTCAAACAGTGATATTTTTAATAAGCATAGTAACCTTTACAATTCCGCACTTAAAAATAGTGGATATAAAAATATTAATATTAAATATAAAAGCCCTATAAATAGCAACAATAATGGTAGAAAGAGATCTAGAAAAATCATATGGTATACTCCCCCTTTTAACATTATGGTTAAAACCAAATTGGGGCACCTGTTTCTAAACCTCATTAAAAAACATTTCCCCAAATCTGGAACCAACTCACTCAGTAAAATATTTAACTCTAATACTCTTAAGTTAAGCTATAGTTGTGCTGATAACCTAG
>OZ038483.1:87120715-87123215 GCA_964036315.1 Acanthosepion esculentum | reverse complement strand
TATACGTATATATATGTGTATACGTGTGTATATATATATACGTATATATATGTGTATACGTGTGTATATATATATACGTATATATATGTGTATACGTGTGTATATATATATACGTATATATATGTGTATACGTGTGTGTATATATATATACGTATATATATGTGTATACGTGTGTATATATATATACGTATATATATGTGTATACGTGTGTATATATATATACGTATATATATGTGTATACGTGTGTATATATATATACGTATATATATGTGTATACGTGTGTATATATATATACGTATATATATGTGTATACGTGTGTATATATATATACGTATATATATGTGTATACGTGTGTATATATATATACGTATATATATGTGTATACGTGTGTATATATATATACGTATATATATGTGTATACGTGTGTATATATATATACGTATATATATGTGTATACGTGTGTATATATATATACGTATATATATGTGTATACGTGTGTATATATATATACGTATATATATGTGTATACGTGTGTATATATATATACGTATATATATGTGTATACGTGTGTATATATATATACGTATATATATGTGTATACGTGTGTATATATATATACGTATATATATGTGTATACGTGTGTATATATATATACGTATATATATGTGTATACGTGTGTATATATATATACGTATATATATGTGTATACGTGTGTATATATATATACGTATATATATGTGTATACGTGTGTATATATATATACGTATATATATGTGTATACGTGTGTATATATATATACGTATATATATGTGTATACGTGTGTATATATATATACGTATATATATGTGTATACGTGTGTATATATATATACGTATATATATGTGTATACGTGTGTATATATATATACGTATATATATGTGTATACGTGTGTATATATATATACGTATATATATGTGTATACGTGTGTATATATATATACGTATATATATGTGTATACGTGTGTATATATATATACGTATATATATGTGTATACGTGTGTATATATATATACGTATATATATGTGTATACGTGTGTATATATATATACGTATATATATGTGTATACGTGTGTATATATATATACGTATATATATGTGTATACGTGTGTATATATATATACGTATATATATGTGTATACGTGTGTATATATATATACGTATATATATGTGTATACGTGTGTATATATATATACGTATATATATGTGTATACGTGTGTATATATATATACGTATATATATGTGTATACGTGTGTATATATATATACGTATATATATGTGTATACGTGTGTATATATATATACGTATATATATGTGTATACGTGTGTATATATATATACGTATATATATGTGTATACGTGTGTATATATATATACGTATATATATGTGTATACGTGTGTATATATATATACGTATATATATGTGTATACGTGTGTATATATATATACGTATATATATGTGTATACGTGTGTATATATATATACGTATATATATGTGTATACGTGTGTATATATATATACGTATATATATGTGTATACGTGTGTATATATATATACGTATATATATGTGTATACGTGTGTATATATATATACGTATATATATGTGTATACGTGTGTATATATATATACGTATATATATGTGTATACGTGTGTATATATATATACGTATATATATGTGTATACGTGTGTATATATATATACGTATATATATGTGTATACGTGTGTATATATATATACGTATATATATGTGTATACGTGTGTATATATATATACGTATATATATGTGTATACGTGTGTATATATATATACGTATATATATGTGTATACGTGTGTATATATATATACGTATATATATGTGTATACGTGTGTATATATATATACGTATATATATGTGTATACGTGTGTATATATATATACGTATATATATGTGTATACGTGTGTATATATATATACGTATATATATGTGTATACGTGTGTATATATATATACGTATATATATGTGTATACGTGTGTATATATATATACGTATATATATGTGTATACGTGTGTATATATATATACGTATATATATGTGTATATATATGTGTATACGTGTGTATATATATATACGTATATATATGTGTATACGTGTGTATATATATATACGTATATATATGTGTATACGTGTGTATATATATATACGTATATATATGTGTATACGTGTGTATATATATATACGTATATATATGTGTATACGTGTGTATATATATATACGTATATATATGTGTATACGTGTGTATATATATATACGTATATATATGTGTATACGTGTGTATATATATATACGTATATATATGTGTATACGTGTGTATATATATATACGTATATATATGTGTATACGTGTGTATATATATATACGTATATATATGTGTATACGTGTGTATATATATATACGTATATATATGTGTATACGTGTGTATATATATA
>OZ038483.1:87075715-87115715 GCA_964036315.1 Acanthosepion esculentum | reverse complement strand
AACTGAAATGTTTTTAAAATCACAAATACTTCATTACCAAGACAAGGTCACACTATGTGCATCTGTATTTAAGTGTACTATTTAATTTGAATTAATGTGCCAATAACCCTGACATGATGTCTTGCTATACATTTCCTAATGTAAAAAGAAATGTCTAGCTTAGTGCTTCTGACACGTTAGTAGATGTACATTTATATAATGAAAATTATAAAGATATGTTTTGCTATAATATTAGTATAAAGAATATTGTTAGAGATGGCAGCTGTGAGTTTATCAGGTTGTATACTATTCTTATAATTAAAGTCTTGTCAATAACTTTCAGCTGTTACTGTTTTCATTTAAGTTGTTAAAGATAGTCACATGCTAATCATCCAGTTTTTCATTAATATAATACATTTACCTGCATTATATTCTATTGATTCAGTTCTCTTTGTACAGTAACAATTTCACTAATGTTGTTGAGACTATTGCAAGACAAGTTTCCACCTTTGTACATGGTACATCTAGAATTACAATCACTTTTCTTTGTTTCACATTAACGTAAATCTGAAGATTGGGCTTAACTTTTTAAAGGGGCATTTTTTATAAAATTATATGGAAAATAAAGGCAAAATGTAAGACTGATTCTGTTGATATGTAAATGTGATTCTAGTTGACTGTTTCCACAGATAAGTTATATGCAGGTGATAAGCAGCCTTGGTGTTCATTATTTGTATTAGTAAATCAGTGTGTCACTTTCTTTTCTTCTTTAGCTAAGCTTGAAACAACACTTCCAGTTAACAGTTTGGGTTGTTTATTTTCTAAAATGTTAATTTTTGGTCTCCCAGTAAGGCAGCTATAATCTCAAAAAATCAAACTTTGCACAATCTTCAGAATTACTATAATGTATATCTTGAGTCTCATTTTTTGGAACACTTGATAGAGAATGTTGATTTCGGTTCAAGATCATTCTTATCACAACTGTGTCATTAGCATAGACCCTCTCATCATCAGTACTTTGACCTGTGGAGGGAAGGTAGGATTCTTGTCTTCTGTTAGTAGACTCATGTGGTATGAAATGTTTAAATGGTCAGTTCTCATCTCATCACATCTGTGTTTGAAAATATGCAGAGCATAGTCTAGGAATGGAGAAGAAAAAGACAATGAGTGAAAGATTAAAATGCTGGTAGGAATGGACAGGCATAACAATTGCAATGCATTAAATTCTTTATGGAGAAATAAAACAAAAGGTAAAATAAAAAACTAGTATGCAGAAGAAAATTAATCTTTGATTTATGTTTTTTTTTTACCTGTAGCTAAGTCATATTTCTATAACATTCAGATAAAAACATGGACAGACTATAAAGATTGGAATGTAAAGGGAGAGAGTGTGAAAATAGAGGCAAAAATCATGAGATAATGAATAATCTTAGTTGCCACTTGTGGAATTTCCATGGGACCAGCTAGCATTTATTATAATAATAATAAACAAAAAACAAGCCTATTATGTGAAGGTTGTTTGTGGTTGGTGAAATCAATTTTACTGGTTCATTTCCATCACTGGAATTTGTGTCCTTTGGTGGATTCTGTTCATTGTGAATCTGTTAGAAAATAGCAGGCTGTGGCTTCAATTGTACTGTTTCTTCAACATTGGGCATTCTTGCTGAAAAAGGTGCCAACAGAAGAAGTAACGCTGTTGAAAAATTATCTACAATTTAATTAAAGGTGTACAACAGCTATGGGGCTGTTTCATCCCAGTCACTTCTTTTCTACATTTGAGGCACTGAGAGATGTCTGTTAAGAAATGCAGGAGTGTTAACATCTTAGCAGTGAATAACTTCTACAGCAAATTTTACTCTAATGCACAATGAATAGTTGGGCTGATGGTTTTCTTTGCGAGTGTTTGACTGCAAGGCACATGCTCAGAAAATCTCTGGGTAGCTCTCTCTGATTTCTGTGCATGCATATTCTGTTTATATAAACGTCTGGGAATAGACATGATTAGTTAGTTCCTCAAAGAAACATCTGGCCATACCATGCTTTTCGATTTGGACCTATATTTATAAGTTTCCACAAGTTTTTGGTTGCTAAACAAATAAACCCTAAAGTTATAGCAAATCCTGTGGATTTTGGCAAACTTATTAGTCATGTCATGCCAGCTTCCTTGGGGTTATGGAGTTGGGCCTTATGCTGAAACTTACTAAATCTTACTGTAATTTGAGTTCAAACTCTACTGGGGCCCTCCTTATAAGTATTTAATGGGTTTAAATTAATATTTTTAAACCAGACTTTACATCAGACCACAATCTGATTAACACTCTTGCATATTTTTCTCCTAATATCTTTATTCCTTTGCTCAGAATTATTAAATATCTCAATGCCTCAAGTCACTAACCATTTTTTATTCACCAGTATGACTTCATCAAGGCCACTACCCTGTTATAGATCATCTGTGAAGAAATATTTAACTAAAATATCACTATATGAATCACTGTATTAAGTGATCACAGTACAGAAATTGTGTAAAAGTTTGAATTATGTAATTGAACGTATTTGTGCAATGTCACTGACAGTCAAAGCTAATGGTTATCAAATATTTGCCAACATGCATTCAAAACAGCTCACACAGGCACTCAACATTAGTGATTTATATAAGCATCCAATCCCCACTATTGGTCAGATAACAAATTAGCATAGCCTGCTGATTTCTTTATCAACAAGCAAATTGACATGGCTTGGATTTTTACTTTTGGCAGTAATACATGTGACAAGTGGGTGTTTTGTCCAACAAGACAAGTAACTTTCATTGCTTCACTCCCTCTGATCTCAGCACCAACACATAGGAGGTGATCATTTTTGTCTAGTGCTTCTTCACAGAACGGGGACTTCACCATCGTCTTCATCTATTTTGACCATTGCTGGAGAGTTGTTGAATGCGTACAGTTCTATCTCTATTTCACTGTTGCTCTAGGAGGAATCATCTGCTCTTTTTGTTACAGAAAGTTGATACCACATCAGTTGAAAATCCCTAACATCAACCAGGACTGACTGTGGACTGTTGATCCCAGTCACTTTTCCTGTTTCAAATTTGGAGGTACATTGACCCTGGAGTGATTTCCCCCACACAATGTCTACTATCTTGTATGTACATTATTTAATTGTTGGTTTTGGTGACTACTGCAACAGTACCTTTCAGTCTAATCTCATAGGAGTAGATTGTGTTTGTGGGTGCAATAGGACTTGAGGTGTATGACCAGGTGTTGATCCGTCGACTTCAGGTATCAGCTTTAGATCAAACTTGCCACTGAAGATAAAATAGCTTGTAATTGGAAGAATTCGTCCTAGGTCACTGACAACATATCAACAGTTGCCAATACTCGACAATAATGGTTTATATAGGCATCTGAGATGCCTATCATGGGTCAGATAGCAAATTTGCATATCCTGGTAGTTTCTTTATCAACAGCAGAGTATACATATGACACACAGATGTTTCGCTCAAGATGAGTGACTTTCGTTGCTACAATTTACTTGTTAATAATCATATTCAGCATGAATGGTGTCCAACTCATTTAGAAATGTCTAAACTATCATCTATATAGCACTCTTTTCTCAGATCTATGATTAAAAATGGCTTCAAGTAACTGAATTCTTTAGGTCTTAAAGAAGACACTCATTAGGCTTGACTGACTGTGCTACAGAATCACAAACATCTTTACCAAATAACAAAAACCACATCACCTGAAGACTTCCAACAGCTGCAACAACAAAAATGGGTAGCACATACAACTAGAAAGAAAAATAATGGTATAATCAAGATGTTGACTTTCCACATTATCTTAAACAAAAGACCTGAAAGGCAGCTACTGGACTTCTAATTTTCTGAAAAATTGGTTTAAGAAAAAGATTTTATAAATTTCAGTTGACAGTAACGCTTGGTTAATGAATGCCTTCTGTATGGAAATGTTTATTTTCCTATGTTTCTTGTATGGAAATGGTTATTTTCATCATCAAAATAGCACTATGGAAAGTGTTGGGAAACCTTTTTCTATTTTTAAATGAATGGCAAGATGTTTATCAGTATTATGAGTGTTATAATTTTCATGATTAAATCTAACCCCCCCCCCCACACACACACACTGATTTTCCCTTTGATTTAAATTTGAACAAAGGAATAACTCCTATCCAAAATATAGAAGGGGAAAGCCAGAAGATGGCAGTCACATCAGAAAGATCAAAATGAGACAATATAGATATCAAGTTGAGCAAGAAATCACCAATCAGTGGGTATTGCCTTACAATACATATTTTTGCAACAATTCAACTGTCACATCAATGTTGAAATCAGCTCATTCAATCAAGTATTGCATCAAATACATATCAAAGTGGTTAGATCAAGCTGTTTTTGCACCCCCACACATATGAATAATATTTTCAATTATTAAAATAATTGAAAATACTGACACTGAGTGTTTCTAAAAAAAAAGGTTCACTGTTTTTTTTTCACAAGAAACCAGAGTTTTTTTTTCACGGTAAGATTTTTTTTTCCTTTCCCCTTCAAAGTTAAACGATTTGTCGAGTGAAAAATATATATTCGCGTAAGTCATTTGTGCTTAACAAAGACTGTTAAATATTCGAGTCATATTTGTGCAAAACCACAAAGAGGTTGAAAAAAAAAATTTGTGACTTTCCCATTAGTCGACACTCCTTAAAGCGACGGACTTTTTTTTTTTACGAGAAATACCGCATGCAACAAATGACATTTGCAAAATGATTTTTTTTGTAACAAAGAAAAACTTGGATTGACTTTTTGGCTAAGAAATAATATATTTCTTGTTTGTGTATTAGTTGAGCAAACTAATTTTATTAAGCAAGCCTTGGGAAAACTGATTTTTTAATACAAGTGTAAACTGTATGGTGCGTAATTGAATTCGTACCATGGACGCAGAATTAAGAGAATCTCTTCTTCAATTGTTCAAATTTCAAACGGAACAAAGTCTCGCGTTGCAAAAGCAACAACTTCAACGACAACTTGAAAATGAGGAGAAATTTAAAAAAGTTTTTTGAGCAACAGAATGCCCAAAGAAAAAAGGAAGAAAGATTTGAAGAAAGACTGTTACAACAACAGAAACGCGTCGAAGAAATCTTTATGAAAACACAGGAGGAACAGAGGAAATTTCTGGAGGCAACACAGTTAACGAATGCAAACGAGAATCATAACGCATTCTCCCAGACGGCTGTGTGGAACGCTATTGAAAGTTTCAATTATAATCCAGAAGACAATGTCACGTTTGCTCATTTCTATAGAAGATATGAGGATATTTTTGTATCGGATTGCGGTACATGGACAGACGCTAAAAAAGTTAGGTTTCTGCTAAGAAAATTGGGAACTGCCGAGCATACAAAGTTCGTGCATTTTATCCTTCCAAAAAAGACCAGTGAGTTGAACTTCCAAGAGACAGTTACTCTACTAACAGAAAGAACTGTTTTCTACAAAAACTTCTCTTTTTCACAGGAGATATAAGTGTATGAATGTCACTAGAAGAGAGGAAGATGATTACACTACTTATGCAAGTATTGTAAACAAGCATTGTGACGACTTTAAACTGGAGGAATTATCATCAGATAATTTTAAATGTTTAATATTTGTGCAAGGGCTGGTTTTAGGTAAAGATCAGGCGTCGTGTTTTAAATAAACTTGAAAACGAGCCGAATTTAAAACTACAAAGCTTAGCGGAAGACTGTGAACGGTTTGTTGCGTTGAAACAGGACAGTCGTGACATAGAGGAAAGCGGAGTGTCGCACATTAAAAAGGTCCATCAGAAGAAAAATTTGACTTCAAAAAATAACCAGAGGAAAAAACAGGGAAAAGATCCACCTGGACCGTGTTGGAGGTGTGGAGATAAACATTGGTACAATGAGTGTCCCTACAAATTCAAACAATGTGACAACTGCTACCAGAAGGAGCATAAGGCATCACAATGTAGGAAAAAATCTGGTAGAAAGAAGACATCCATTAAACTCACGAAAATTGAACCTGAGGAACGAAATATCCGGAAATTTGTACAGGTCAAAATGTTTAAAAAGAAAGTAAGACTACAGCTTGATAGTGGGTCTGATATTTCCATCATTAATGTATAGACATGGAAGAAGCTTGGGAGACCCACTATGATTAAATCACATAAAACGGCGAGAAGCGTCAGTGGTGAAAAAAATCACCTTCGAAGGAGAATTATTGACGAATATTTCTTTTCAGAATAAGACCGAAAAAGCAAAAATTTTTGTCATGCGAAAATCAAATAACCTCTTTGGAACTGATCTGTTCGAAAAATTTAGACTATGGGATCTGCCTTTAAGCTCTTTTTGTCAAAAAGTTGAGGATTCGAATGTGGAGGCAGAAAAACTTAAGAGGGAGTTAAAAGAGAATTTTCCAGACGTATTTACAGGCGGTCTTGGAAGGTGTACAAAAGCGGTAGCAAAATTTGAAGTCAAAGAAAATGAACAGCCAGTGTTCAAAAAGAAAAGAAATGTTCCATACGCCGCTATAGAACAAATAGACGGTGAATTAGAAAGACTCGAAAACATGGGTGTCCTCGAGAAAATTGATCACAGTGAGTGGGCTACGCCAACAGTTTACATCAAAAAGAAGAGCAAGGAGATTAGGGTTTGTGCCGATTTCTCAACAGGTTTAAACAATGCGTTAAAGGATCACCATTATCCCCTTCCGAGCCCTGAAGAAATATTCGCGAAACTGAGTGGAGGGAAATATTTTTCTAAAATCGACCTCAGTGATGCGTATTTACAAATCCCAGTCGATCAGGAGTGTTCAAAGCTGCTATGCATCAATACCCATAAGGGATTGTACAAGTTTAACAGACTTCCTTTTGGGGTCAAAGTCGCCCCTGCGATTTTTCAGCAAACAATGGACATGATAAGTGGGTTGGACTTCGCAGTAGGGTATCTGGACGATGTGTTAATGAACAGCGCTAGCAAAGAACAACACAAAGCTCATGTAAACCAAGTATTCAAAAGGATCCAGGATTATGGATTTAAACTGAAACAGGAAAAATGTACTTTTTTCATTGAAAAAATAAAATACTTGGGGCAAATCATCGATGAACATGGAAGAAGGCCAGATTCAGATAGATCGAGTGCAATAAGGGACACGCCTGCTCCAGAAAATATTGCGTCTCTACAAAGTTTCTTAGGTTTGGCGAATTATTACAATGTATTTGTGCCAAATATGCATAAACTAAGATCACCCTTAAATGAACTGTTAAGGAAGGACCAAAAATGGGTCTGGATGCAAGAGTGCGAAGAAGCATTTCAGGAAATTAAAGATATATTAACGTCTGACTTGTTTCTGGCACATTATAATCCCAAGCGTGATATTATAGTTGCAAGCGATGCCAGTGCCTATGGCCTAGGAGCATGCATACTACACAAAATGGATGATGCAAAAGTAAAACCCATAGCCCATGCATCCCGTTCACTTTTACCAGCCGAAAAGAACTACTCGCAAATCGAGAAAGAGGCGCTAAACATTATATTCGCAGTAAAGAAATTTCATCGTTTCTTGCACGGTAGACAATTTCTGTTACAAACAGATCACAAACCTTTACTAACGATTTTTGGATCGAAAAAGGGACTACCACAACATACGGCGAATAGACTCCAAAGATGGGGTATCATTCTTCTGAATTACAATTTTCAAATGGAGTATGTACCATCTAAAAAACTTGGTCATGCAGACGGCTTATCAAGGTTAATACCTAAGCAGACAGAACCATTGGAGGATATGGTAATAGCAGCCATTCAAGTGGAAGTTGAAGTAAAAAATACTTTATGGGACACGATAAGAGAACTTCCAGTAACGCTTGATGAGATTAAGAGTAAGGCAGAGGTGGACGAATTTATTATAAGCACGAAAGAAAAAATCAACAGTAACCAACTGGATGAGGAAATTTATTCAATTTGTGATAACGTCCTGTTATATAGCGACAGGGTCGTAATTCCTACGACATCACAGAAAAGAATGCTCAAGGAATTCCATGTAGGACATCCAGGCATATCAAGAATGAAAAGCCTTATGCGCTCTTTCGTTTTCTGGCCAAACATGGATGAGGATATAGAAGAAAAAGTCAGGGAGTGTAGAGGATGCGCATTAGCTATGAAAGCTCCTCCGACTCAATTTGGATCGTGGGCAAAACCAGACCGACCTTGGTCGAGAATTCACTTAGATTTTGCAGGACCGTTAGATGGTTTCTACTATCTCATTGTTATAGACAGTCTATCTAAGTGGCCGGAAGTACTGAAGTGCAAGAACCCCACATCCGATGCAACTATCAACTTCCTGTATGAACTATTCGCTAGGTTTGGAGTTGTAGACTGCATTGTCACAGACAATGGAACGCAATTCACGTCTACCGAATTTAAACATCTCTGCGAGGATTATCTAATCGAGCATATAACCATTCCACCATACCACCCAAGAAGTAATGGGCAAGCGGAGAGATTTGTAGATACGTTCAAGAGAGCCCTGAGAAAAGCTAGTGGATCACCGACGGATAAGTCTATCCAACAGTTCTTACAAGCTTACAGGTTCACTCCGAATGCAAACATCGAAACGTCGAAGACACCTCCTGAGGTCATGTTCGGACGCAAGGTTAGATCAATTTTCCACAAGTTGTTACCAAACCAGGATAGGCCAAACCTCAAAAAACCGATAACAAAAAAACGGTATAAAGTTGGCGAAAGAGTCTTCTACAAGATTCATAGGAATAATAGGACCTTTTGGGAGTCCGGCACTATTGAGAAACAAATAGGCACCATGGTCTATATGATTAAGGGACCAGATTTCGTGCACAAACGTCACACTAACCAAATCCGGAAAAGATACTCGAACAGTGAGGTGACCAGATCGCCCGAGGAGGACATCATGGACACAGTGTTTGATACTTTTCAGGTGCCCATATCAGAGACAGCTCCTGAGAATAGGAGGTCAAAAAGAAAACGGAAATCAACGGAGTTGATTAGGATGAACCCAAAACAAAAACGTTATTAATCCCCAGACGGGATATTTTCAAAGGGGGGGTGTTACACCGGCCTTTCTAACACAAGGGAATTACACCGGTTCTCACTATATATAGTGCCAGTAATACCTACCCGGGGTGTGTAAGCAGCGACAGTACTACAACTGCCTAACTGAGTAGTACCCGTTTTCTACCTTTATATCTGTGATGTTAAATACACTTGTTCCTTAAACCAACCTCGACTTGATTTTCTTCTTTTTACTATTGTGCCACGACACAACAATAAACATGGCGACAAAGATGAGGACAATAGTCTGAATAATGTAAATAATGTACATATGATGGTGTACGGAAAAGTTCATCATCTGCCCTTCCAAAAAATTGTTTGGTTATTTGGTCAGATTTTGGAAGTCGATCAGGCCGAAAACCTTTCTATTCTCTCATAGACACATGATTGTTGAGTAAGGATGGAACTTAGTTCAATAGATCAAGTTTGTGTTTGCTGTATTGCTATCTATGAGTTCTGCTGCTGATCATACTGGATTTTTACTTATTCCACCTTCAAATCTAACAAAATGTCTTGAGCTCTAACAGAATTGAATAAGTTATTTAATGAATTGTTTAAGGGATCTATACAAAGTATTCATTTTTATATCTTATATTATGGTTTGTCCATTATAAATGAGTATTTGTTTGGCAAATAATGGTGTGAGAGTATTTACAACCTGGGTTTGTGTTCTTCAACTCTATTAACATACAACAATGATAATTTAAAGGAAATTCTTGCCACCATTATTTAATATTGCTTTAGCTATTCCATGGCTTTTCATTTTTAAAAAAACTGTCTGCTACCGGTTGCTGGATCCACTCTCTCATATCAACTATGACTGCAACTTCAATATCTTCTGGCTGTTCAGATCTTAACTTTCTCAGTAACTTTAACAAACAAGTAGACTCTTCTACTTGGTACTCTCTCTCTCTTATGATTGTGCATGATGAGACCTCATCTTTGGCTCTCCTACTGCTGTTTTATAAGGAGAATTGAGTATCATCTTTAACCTCACAGGTCTTTCTGGAAATGCAAATTTCTATTTTTTTTGAGTGCAAAGTTTTGCATCCTTTCCAGACTTAGGCTATTTGTCAATACCCATCAAGTTCTCAGGAAAAACAACAAAGAGGAGGAAAGTCAATGACATCTATCTTAGAAGAATGGTAGTTTAGTTTTTCATTTTTTTTTTCCAACCAAATTATTCTGACACATACCAATTTCATAAGTGTTGAATATATTATTTATTTTAGCACATTAGGATAATTATATTATTCCATTTCTCCAGCTGGTTTTGGCTTTTTTCTTTTTATGTATGTAAATGTATAGTCTTAGTTTCAAACCATTCAGATGCTCTCTCCAATCTTCATTTTATGGTTCTAATTAATATTTTCAAACTGTTCTTTCTTTTCAACCTTCCATTTCTGATTTAATTAGTATTTTTCTTAATTTGTTAGCTTAACCCCACCTTTCACTGTTGCAATAAAAATCATCAAAAATAAAAAAATAATCAAAAAATCCTTTGGTCTTTCCTCTTAATAACATAAAAGATTTTGATAATGTAACTTTGTTTTTATTATGTTTGAGGCATTTTTACATTATGTATGCTCATATTTTAGAGAATCTTTAGAGGTACCTACTCTGAACATTTTTAAATGAAAAATATTGTAGAAGACATTTGTATTAGTTTTTGTGTTTTATCTATCTAAACTGAGTTTCACTCAAATTTCTTGCAAAGAAGTAAAAAGTTGTACACTAGAAAATGTTAATTATATTACTTCTTGACAATATTTGTCAATATAAAACTTCAGTTGAAAAAGATAATGAATATAATTTCAGTTGAAGCCATTTTCTAAAGTTATGCTTAAAAATAGATTTGTTTTCAATACTCTTATGCCATGAGATTTTATAGCTGATTATTTTTTTTTAACATTCTGCTATTTATAATATACTATTGGCATATACTGTGTAAGAGTAAAGATTTCATATTCATTTTTTATACATATTTTCAATAAGAAATTAATGTTATTTCTAAACCTTACATTTATCTGGAACTTGTTTAAATTTTATACAAGTGTGCATAGATATTCTTTTTAGCAATATTTAAACTATCCTTTCTTGTATCATTAATTTTTTTCCAGTTTTCAATATCAGAAATATGAAGTGGTGCTAAAATGTTTATGAACTGACCTGCTTCCCAAAATCTGATAAAATATTAGAATTTAGCTTAGTTTGGCACAAAGTCAAATGGAATTAATTAACTTGGGATTGCTTTACAATTGAGAATCCCCATTATGCCGGATGAAATGGAAACGAACCAAGCTACGGATTTACGGACAACAAGACTGACATGCCCATGTGGAAAGATATGCAAAAATATGTGCGGCCTAAAAATCCATCAGACAAAAATGAAGTGTCGGGTGCAGTCGAACCAACAGCAGTGCGCAGGAATTTTTCCTGGTGAGGCACAGGAGGTGCAGGGCCGGGAAGCTCACCACAGTGCCCAGTCCCTCCAAGTAGAAGTTCAAGTAGGGCCTGATACTCCATTTCGAAGAAAGATAAAATGGCCCCCAGCCAGTAATAAACACGCCTGGCACGAATTCCACGTGGACATCAGTGAGATCCTTGAAATAACATCAAGAGGTTTGGTGGATAAACGACTAATGACAATGTCCAAAATCATCATTAGTTATGCAGCAGGAAAATTTGGATATGAGGAGCGGAAGGAAAAGAAAGGTATTAGCAAAGAAAATAGGAGGGAATTAAAAATTAAACAATTTAGGTCAGAACTAAAATCTCTTCAGAAACAATATAAAATCGCGAAACCCGAAGAAAGACAACCCTTACAGGAGCTTCGAGACCTGATTCGTTTAAAAATAAAGTCTTTACGTAGAGCAGAATGGCATAGACAAAGGAGGAAAGAAAGGGCGAAGAAATGGATGGCATTTCTCTCTAATCCATTCAATTTTAGAAAGAAGCTGTTAGGGGAAAATCGAAGTGGACACTTGGAGAGTACCCCCTGTGAAATTAATGCTTTCCTTCAAGAAACTGAGTGATCCAAACAGACAGCTAGAACTTGTAGAAAATACGTCCCTGATAAATCCTAATACACCATCAACGCCTTTTGACTTGAAAGAACCAACTTGGATGGAAATTAATTCAGTCATTAAAGCAGCCAGAACGGCCTCAACACCAGGTCCAAATGGAGTGCCTTACATAGTTTACAAACGTTGTCCAAAACTCCGTCGGATGTTATGGAAGTTACTGAAAGTTATTTGGAGAAGAGGGAAAATAACAGGACAGTGGAGACACTCTGAAGGTATCTGGATCCCTATAGAGGTGAAAGCCAGAAAGATAGAGCAGTTCAGATGCACCTCCCTGTTGAACACGGAGGGTAAAATATTTTTCAGCATCTTAAACCGACGCTTGGTAGATTTCCTTCTTAAAATTGAGTACATAGATACCTCTGTACAAAAAGGTGGAATACCAGGATGTATGGAGCATATAGGGATCGTGTCGCAACTATTAAAAGAAGCGAAGACAAATAGGGGCGACATAGCAATCGTGTGGTTAGATCTTAAAAATGCCTACGGATCAATACCGCATAAACTAGTGGAAACAGATCTCCACTGCCATTATGTACCAAGTAAAATAACTGAATTAATTTCTGATTACTACAATAATTTCCAAATGAGAACATTATCAGAAAATACTGCGTCGACATGGCATAAATTGGAGAAAGGCATCATAACGGGATGCACAATCTCAGCGATCCTCTTCTGCTTATCCATGGACATGTTAATTAAAGCAGCAGAAACAGAATGTAGAGGGCCGATCACTAGGTCAGGATTAAGGCAACCTCCTATAAGAGCCTATATGGATGATATGACGATAACCACTACATTCGTTATTGGTGCAAGACGGCTGCTAAAAGGGATTGAAAAGCATATCACATGGGCCCGAATGAGTTTCAACCCCGTGAAATCAAGATCACTCGTTTTAAGGAAAGGTAAAATATTAGATAAGGAGCGATTCAGACTATCCGGGGGAGATATACCAACAATTAGGGAAAAGACCGTAAAAAGGCCTGGGAAAACGTATAGATCACTCTCTAAAAGACGCAACAGCAATCCAAGAAACAAAAGACAAACTAGAGACTTGGTTAATGAGAGTTGACAAGAACGGTTTACCAGGCCGATTTAAAGCTTGGATTTATCAGCATGCCATTCTTCCCAAAATCTTATGGCCATTGTCTATTTACGAATTTACAATATCTCCTATAGAACAGTTAGAAAAAAGAATTAACATGTGACTCCGAAGATGGTTAGGTCTACCGAAGAGGTTAACTAGTGCTGCTCTATACGGTAATACCAATGCTCTGCAACTTCCTTTTAGAAGTCTAGTAGAGGAATTCAAAGTCACCAAAATCAGAACAATAATGCAGTACGAGCTATCCAAAGATCCAAAGGTGGCTGGAGCAGGCATTGAAGTCTACTCAGGAAGAAAATGGAGAGCAGAGAACGGATTACGTGTCGCGAAAGAAAGGCTCCGCGAAAAGGACATATTAGGCATGTGGCTACTGGACGAGCAGGCTTAGGGTTTTTTCCTACCATTCGGGTGGACAGAGCTAAAGGTAAAGAAAAGAACCTTTTAATACAAGAAGTACGCAAGGATGAGGAGGAGAAAAGAGTGGCAAAGATGGTAGGACTAAGGCGGCAAGGTGCGTGGACCAATTGGGAATCTATCATTTATAGGAAAATCAAATGGTCGGACATATGGAGTAATGATATTAATATAAAATTGCTAATTCAGACTGTATATGACACTCTTCCCAGTCCTACAAACCTCCACCTATGGTATGAAACAGAATCGCCACTATGCCATTTGTGTTCGCGTCATGGAACTCTAAAGCATATTCTAAGTAGCTGTAAGACAGCCCTAACAGAAGGCCGGTATAGATGGAGGCATGATGAAATCTTAAAGGATATAGCAAAGATAGTTAGTATGGCCATCAGCAATAATACCTTAAACCTAGACAAAAGAGCTATAGAGTTTCATAGAGCTGGTGAGAAACCTAAAAAAAAAGAACAAGAATATAGCAAATATCCTGTCACCAGCAACAGACCAGGAATTAAGGGTCGACTTAGGGAAAAGACTAAAATTCCCCAACCACATCGTGCAAACATCTTTACGCATTTTTTAGTATTTATCTCTAACAATATTAAGAAAGTAATAATGTGGGAACTGACAGCGCCATGGGAAGAGCATGCAGAAGAAGCCCACAAATGGAAGATGTTAAAATACGACGAATTAAAAACGAGTTGTAAAAACAATGGATGGAAATCAAACTGTTTACCAATCGAGGTGGGTGTAAGGGGTTTTGCTGCAAGGTCGCTATGCAAAGCCCTAACTGATATTGGCTTAACAGGTGCTAATAAAAGAAAGGCAATTCAGACCATAACTAATACAGCAGAAAGGACAGCAAAATGGTTATGGATTAAGCGTGATAGCTCTTGGACTACAAAGTAAAACTATTAAGCCAGTTAAATCTGTAAATAATTATTATATAATTGTAGCATGGCAATAATATAATCGTTTCTTTAATTTTTTTTTTATATATATTTAAATACATGACTTGATTTGTACAGGTACAGTCAACGAATATATCATATCAATTGGTAAATTGTTTTATTTGTATATATATATTTTTTTATGTTAAACCCTTTTTATACGCGGTAGTTTTAAGTTACTATTTACCTTTAGCGGTTTTGGTGCAATCCATTTCGCAAGACTTTTTTCTATTATTCTCTTTTCATTTTTTTTTAACTTTATATTTATACAAACTTTTCGCATTTTGTATATTTTAATCGGAATCATAACACGTACATAATGTATTTATAGTTTTTCTCTCGATTTTAGCTTTAAATCGTCTGTATATTATTTTCTTTTTATCTTATTAGTTTATCGGGTTTACTTTTAAGCGATTAGTGTGTGTGTGTGTGTGTGTGTGTGTGTGTGTGTGTAGATATATATTTATAATGTGAAGTACAACACTTATTATATTCCAGGAGCATTTCGTAGTCTATTGTATTTAAACGACTTTAAATTTGTAAATAGTTTAAATCAATGTTAAGAAATATCATGGTGCTTATTTTACCTTATCTTATTTTCTTTCTAATTTTATTTTTGTGTGTACAGGAAAAGAAATATACTCTGTTCATGGACAATTATTTAAATTTAGTGAATGTATCCAGTTAAAGTTAACCTGTGATAAATTTTAAGAATCGGGCTAAACAATAAAATGTGATAATAGTGTTGAGTTTAAGCCCCCCCCCCCCAAAAAGCATAAATAAAATACAAACGGCAAATATTTAAATGAAACAATACTTAGGGAAGGGATTAAACTTAGGAATATTAAGATTACCTCCTCGGTTATCCATTGAAACTGTTATCCACCAAAAGAAAAGAAGCCAGTCTCCACTGCGGGCCATTTAAAAGATAGTTCGTGCAGCTGATTGGTTGTACAAAGATCCAATCGGAAGTGAGGAATACGTGGTCTTTCTTCGTCTAATTCTTTAAAAAGGCCAAAGTAGCTGTTAGCATTTCATGGTGAGGGGGAATCAGGGTTTGATCTCCCCTGATTGGGTTGATTTGGTGATGGGGTGTATGATGTTGAAAGACCCGAAACTCCCTGATGAACCAAGTCAAAACATCACTGACGACCCCCTCGAGCGCCTACTTAAAAGCGTATTTTGAATTATTAAACTATCCTTTCTTGTATCATTAATTTTTTTCCAGTTTTCAATATCAGAAATATGAAGTGGTGCTAAAATGTTTATGAACTGACCTGCTTCCCAAAATCTGATAAAATATTAGAATTTAGCTTAGTTTGGCACAAAGTCAAATGGAATTAATTAACTTGGGATTGCTTTACAATTGAGAAGAACATGTCTGCCTTAAAAATCATTTAAAAAAATTCTAGCATTTACAAAGGTTGGAGCACCCAATACTAACATTGGTAGGAAATGTCTCTATCTGACCCACTATGCAGCCTAAACTTGTGTGTAAATGTTGAATGATGGTAATCTTTCAAATTAATGAAGCACTTCATTTTATTTTGACTATATAACACGTTTCTACTGACTTTTCTTTTTTTAAATTTTTATTAATTAAATAATGTATCTTACTGGATGTTTTTTCTTTTTGCAGGATTTAAACAGTCAGAATATGTATGACTCTGGCGTGGCTCTTAATGGACTTGCTTGTTTTATCTCTCAAGATCTCTCTCGGGATTTGGCCAATGACATCATGACTCTGGTTAGTTGACAATAATTTTTTTTAAATTTATTCATTTAGGTATCTTTATTCATTAGCTTTGTTTAATTTAAAAAAATATAAAATTTGATATTTTATTTATAGGAACACCTACTATCTTCAGGAATAATTCAGTTCCGGTTTAGATAAACTTTAAATCTTCATGGTATCTGGAAATGCTAAATAGTCCTTTATTTTCTATAGAAAATAAGAGTATTTATAAAAAGTAGTTATTGAAAATTTTATCAAATTTAAATATCCTTCTCTGTTATATTGATAAACATTGATGTATAAATATAGAAATGTTTGACAAGTCTCATAAATGCCTATAAGATATACAACCAGACTTGTTTAACTTATTAAAAAAAGAAGATAAAACTGCCTACCTGTGAATCATAGAAAAGATAGAACTAGTAATTTTGATTTACTTTGAAGTAATGCTTTTCAAACTCTGTAACTCCTTGAATTTTATCAACTTTTTTTTTTTTTAGCTTTTGTTCAGTTGACTTTGATTTTTGTTTTTTAGCTAGTATATGATAAACTCTGAACCCTATGTTATGATGAATTCAAAGTTCTTTACAATTTTTAATGTGTAAATTTTATGATTTTAAATATAGGTATGTACCCATAAGAACTTGAAGATTTTTTTTATTTAGAATAACAGTAGCTATCCTCAAAGACAATATTATTGATTGGGACTTCTTTTATTAAATGTATAGTGCACTCTATAAATGTAACTTTTTAAAAGTATAAACTTTTAAAATGAAATTTATGTATCTAATTAATTTTTTTATATGTTAAAAATGGCACTATAGTTATTTTTAGTTGACATTTTTTGTTTTAAAATGTAAAGATTTTTATATCACATATTTATTACAATTTTTACTTATAAACATAGTTTAATTTTTACTAGTTATAATGAAAGTTGTATAGTTTTTCTTATATAGGAGATACTAGTAGGTTTTGTGGTTTATAAAAATATATTTTTTGCCAGAAAGGCGGAATTTAAATACATTTTCTTATCTCTTATCCTTTACACTTGGACTTTGATTTGAAGTTAAAATCCCTGGCATTGCTTATGACATGTGAAATCTTTTTCATACTGACCTAAAACAATTAGGTTCATATTAAGCAATACTATGTGACTAAGCATATTAAGTGGTATTTCAATACAAAAGGAATATGACTATGGAATATAAATATGTGTCATAGCTGGATAAAACTTGTTGATAATTAGCTGTAATCTTGTAATGTTTGAAGTGTTGTATAAAGAAAAAGGGACACTTTATACTAATTGCTCTTTTCAATTATTATGTTTTAATTTTTAGAAATAGGTAAATGATTTAGAAGTATCTTCAGATAAAAACTTTGATTTAACTTTCAGTATGGCAATTGTAAAATTAGCCTGTATATATAAATGCAACTTCAAGTAAAATATATGGATGAAAAAGTATTTTTTATCGTTGATTATTAAATATTTTAATTCTGTAAAAATGTAGGATGGACATATGCCTGTATAATTGATAAATCTTTACTTACTTTAATTAGATATAATTGCAATTATAAAGCTCATCATTTACATTTCACTTATCACTGAAGATATAAAGTAGGTCCACTATGGTTATATTATGTGTTGAAAATTGTGTGAATTCAGAACATTAAAATCTAAGCAAGTTGTTACTTTAAGATATGAAAATGCATACTGAATTATTAATTATTGAAGCTTGGTGAAACTGATACTGCAGTGCATTACAGTCAGCACTTTTAAAATCTAAGAGTTTGCAATCAAAGGGAAGCCAGAAAATCATATTGTTACATCACAATGTAGTCCACACATAGCTTTGTCAACCAAAAAAAGATATAATGGAGTTAGGATGAAGAATTTTTACTCATGTGGCATATTAAACAGACTTGGTGACTGTTAGGAATGTATTGGAAGTGTTAACCAAACATGGTTCTAGAAAGTTCCATGTCTGCTTGTACACCTCTCTCCATCCTGTAGATGGAACATGCCATTTCTCATATAGAGAGGTAGCTGTGATAACTGGGGGAACTAGAACTATCTAATAGAGTGGGATGCAATGTTTAACACCTAAGCAAAAGCAAACAGTGCAAGACAGACCAATAGATGAGGCAATGTAACATACTGGCAATGAGGCACAACCAAGAACTTGTGATGTCAATTTCAGCAAGAGCAGTTTGAATAAGAACAATTGTAGCTACTTAATTCTCCAATTCATTATCCCAACTTTTAACTAACAGCCTCAAATTCAACTGACAAATCAACAACTACTTCAGAATTCAACTACAAACCTGCAACTGGTCACACATTTGATGCATGGTATAAAAACTTTCACTGTCAACTATGATACATGGGAAATTTGTCTCAAAGAAAACTTTGCACTGTTTAATATAAATGTTTTATTAATTTCATCCTTCTTAAGCATCCTAAGGATATAGACTTTGTGCAGATGGTAAAAATGGCATAGTGAAATATTTGGTGAACAGCTTTCTGTTATCAGTGTCTGATAAAACTATCACAAATTAACCAAGTGTAATGCCGATAGTTATGTCACTTTTGCTGGTGTTAATAACCACAAGCATGAACAATTTCAACTACAGTCACTGATGGAAGATCAGTTCAAATGCCTTGTTTTCATTGCTGAACTTCAGTGCTTGGGTAAAGGCTTTAAAGAAAAATGAATGCATCTAAAAAGAAGTCTCCAGCAACATGTTGGACATGTGAGGAGTGGTATTATGTATGTTTTTACTGATTATATAGCACTAGTGTAAGATGTAACTGGTGCAGTCACAAGAAAGTTTTATGCCATTTACAGAAAACCAAAACTTTCAACACACAAAAGAGCATCCCAAACTTAATTCAGGGCACCTTCTGCAAGAAGCTGTACCCCTCCAACAACCACATTCCAATTCTGTATTTGTAATTTTCAACTTGACTTTTAGTGTTTTCAACTTGACACCACTTCAGGCATAAAATTGATCTCATTAGGCATTAATCAGTAAACATGTTCACTTTGGCATTAATCAGTAGACCTATTATGATAAATACTAACCATCAAGCATAGTGCATTGAACAACACCATTCAACTAATGAGCAAGTTAACTTGTATGTTTTTCAACAGCATACTGTTTTCTGGAAAATATTATCTCGGTAAATATTTTGACTTGAATGAATTGAAGAACTTTATTTTTTTAATCTTCCTACCTCTATCACATCTGTGTATAATGCATTACAACTTTCCTCTACTTCAAACATTGAAAAGTATTTAAAAAACAATCTTAAAACCAAGTAGAGCAATAGCTTTAGGTGTTGCACCAAGATCAAGGTTAGAATTAAGTTATGGAGCAGATTTGATTTGTTCTATACCATTTGATGCTTTCACCACTGTGGGCAAAAGATTAAATAGCCTCCAACAAGTTGGTGTAATCCAGCCTGTAAACTACCTACCATGGTTGGCTCCTATTATCAGTGCACAAAAAAGGCTAATGGTAAAGTGTGTGTATGCACTGATTATTCTATTTGGCTAAATTGATAAATTGGATGTACATCAGTATCAATTATCAGTGCCAGAAGACCTATTAACAAAGCTCAATGGTGAAACCTGCTTACCTTCTAATTCTTGATAATTACACCTTAGGTTGTTCTAATTTAACCACTTGTTTGACATAAAGTTGACACCTGTCATATTCAAACAGATAATGGTTGCTATCCTGATTGTGTTAATAGGAGTTTCTGCTTGCCTTGATGGAATGATCATCATGAGCTCCACTTGAGCCAAGCTCTTACACTCTTTAAGTTGTGTATGTGTTCAAATTCAACAATAGGGATTCTGTTTGTGCTGATGAATGTGCATTTTTTCCACCTAAAAACTTAGATTTACGTTTGACAAAACTGGTTGTTGCTTAGACCTAGAAATATTTATGCTATAAAACATTTGCCAGCACGAATAACTAACAACCCTATGCACATTCTTCAGTCTTGTAAGCCACTACAGTGTATTTTTGCCAGAAATGTGCCATGTGCATGGTCACCTCCAATCAGTTGAAAAATTATATACCATGGAACTGGTCATGCAAATGCCAGTCTACTTTTGCCAAAGTTAAATCTTAGTTCTGAATTATTGCTCACACATTACAATCCATCTATGGCTATTATTGCTGCTTCAGATGTTGCTAACTATGCAAGAGTTGATATTTCACAACTTTTTCCTGGCAGAAGTGTAAAAGTAATAGCCCATGATGCCAGATTCTTAACACTTACTGAGTGCAATTATGTCCAGATTGAAAAAGAATCCCTAAGTAATTTTGTTTGTCATTAAAATGTTTCATAAAATGCTAGATTGATGCTTATTCATCCTTATTACCAATCACATGTCTCTACTCAGTGTTTTTTGGGATCCAAGAAATGCATCCTTTTCTATATAGCTAATTGTCTGCAATACTAGGTCACAATGCTTTTGGACTAATGGCTTCCCCATCAAATACAAATTGATTGATACAATTTGAAAAGCATATACATTGTCAGAACTTGTGCATTCTTAATGCAAATAACCAGAAGTCAATACTGTGTTTACATCCACAATACGATCATTAGTTATTGCAGTTGAGTAATTTCATTTTGGACACCCAAAAATTAGCTGTATAAAGGCTTTAACTCACAACTATGTTTACAGGCTGAATATGGACAATCATTTGGTAGAAGTAAAGGATTTTTTATTTGGTAAATAAACTCTACAAAAAAAATACAAGTGTTTGAGATAACATTTAATTTATAAGGGCATACAACAAAGACAGACACCGAATTGAAAAGAACTGACAATAAATTTATTAACACACTAAAGAATTACACAAATTAAGTGCTTTGTGTGCAAAATGATGGCCAATGACATGTACATAAAAATAATCAATGCAAATGAAATATACGTCTTTTACAATGAAATTTACAAAGTTGCATAAGGTCCTCAGAAAAGGTAAACATAAAAATAAATGAAGAAAGGGGAAAATACTTCTGAATAGTTTTCAAAAAATAGTTATAATGTTCAAAGCAAAGTTCGTAGTAACAGCAAAGAATAGAACAATCACACCAGCTGAAGAGTTTTCTTTGATGTGGGAGTGGCTTTTGATGCTCCTTTCAATTCTTGGTCATCAAATTTCTTCTGTGTTGTTTTTCTTCCTGAACCTGAGCGACCTGGGCTCATGCAGCAGTTATTCATTGACTATTTGAATTCAATTCTTGGTCCTCTATTTAATCATCCAGATAGGCTCCAAATTCACTCTGAATTTGGAGGGAAATCTTTTGATTGGTTCAGAATGAAAAACAAATGCAGCTATTTTCCCACAAATCAAAATGTACCAAAAATATTTTTGAAATTCACAAGTTTAAGCAAGAACCCAACACAGCATCTTTTTTCTGTCTGAAAAGCAGATGATACATGCTCAAGCAGGTTAAATTTCTTATAGAACTATGCACATTTGTTTCAAATACTAACTAGCAGCAAAATCTCCTTGCTAAAATAAACTGTTTTAGCCTGTTTCAGAGTATTCCTTGTCTCTGTATTGAGTTTGTGGGATTTATCATTGACCAATTTTACTTGATTCTAGTTGATGCTTATAGAATGAAATGCATTTGTTAAAACAGATTTTCATTGGTGAATTTGTAGAACACGTTTTTTAAGACATTATTGCCTTCCAAATAATCGTATAGTATCTTTCAACTTGAGCATTACATTGTGGATTGTTGCTTGTAGATTTACTTCATGAAATCCCCTTACTATTAAGAAAGTTTTACTGATCAAAATGATATATATGCTGGTAAGCCAAAAACAGAAAATATCTGACATAGACATTTTTGATCATTGGTGTAATCATATCAGTACATAGATAAATGAAAGGAATCTTGAATATTCATCAACTATGCTCAAGAAATACTTATTTTTGTCAGTGCTTGGGAGAGAACCTTTTAAAATCAATATTTAGCCTATGAAAAGTTGAGTGGCTTTAATAAATTTGGTAGGATTAGTAACACAAAATTTTGGTTTACACTTGGCATAAAACCCTCCAAGCTCTGATCACTTTTCTAATATTTTCACAGGCATATGGTAAATTTTTAGACCTTACAAAATGGTAAAACCATGTTACACCAGAATGACAAGACTTAATGAAGGTTGGAAAGTAATTTTAAATTTGAGCTTGTCATGCTGCAGAGTGCTCTGGATAAAGTATCAGGAGGAATATTTTCTTTGTCACATTTATATATAATGTCAAAATCATAGCAAGAAAGCTCTATCCTCCAATGTAATATTTTATCATTTTTTTATTTTATAAAAATAAAAAAAAATGATAAATGTTCTTTCTTAAACATATTGCTTACTCTTCTACACTTAGTGTTCTAGAGAAGAACACAACAGGCCACTCCTTTCTGAGTTAAGACCGCTAAAATAGCAACTTCTGAGGCATCAGTTTCAACCTCAAAGGGGATACTCTCATCAATAGCTTTCATGACAGAATCTTGTAAATCCCTTTTAATTGAATTAAAAGTTCCTTTCACCTCCTGATAAAGAGAAAATCTTTGTAGAACTTAAAGGATGGATCTTGATCGAAATATCATGGAACCATAAAATATATGCAAAAAAGGCCAAGTACACATTGTAGTGACTTAGTAACTTGGAACAGGTAAATCCAGTAATGGTCAGAGCTGGTCAGGATCAGGTTTTTTTCCCCCCATTGTACAGCTCAGGTTCTCCTCAGGAATCTGCTGAAAAAGCTTTGAATTTATTTTTATTTTATGTTTTAATTCTTTTTACCACATCACTTTAGAGCAAGGATGCCTCTCTGATGGGACTATTGGTAGTTTTTGTCATCTGGATCTTCTTTTTTTTAACACCTAAAATAGCTTTAAAAAATGTAAAGCTTAAATTTTAATCCTGAAAATTTTAAAATTTTTGAATTTTGTTTGAGAGTTGCACAATATTTTAAAAACAAAACAGCAAAAGATAAAATTTTGATTTTTAATTAATTTTTTTTTTTGGCCTGATTGGGGGTGGGGTAAAAAGCAATTCTAATCCAAAATTAACCTCTATTAACCTTCAGTAACATATTCAATAGCTAGAATATGTCAGCACTTCATATCCTATCATCTTTTTATGTTCAAGTTATATACCAATTTACTTCAAAGAATGTAATTGGATGTAATAGAGATCATAAAAGCCACAAACTATTTCTAGTGAATATAGAAGATGAATTTAACCATATAAATTTGTGAGAGCAAAAACATTTTTGTACTTCATCACAAATTCGGTATCTCACTTCATTTTGCTGTACTCATTGATAACCTCAAATGACCTACAAAGTCAACACCACAAACCTTATGTTGCAATTAGTATATTGTAAGAGTTTTCATGTTAAGAATAAGATCAATAGATGACCTTGTTTAAATGTAATTATATCATGAAGATACTCACACATGCTTCTAACATTACAATTGGCAGACCCGATTGAAGTGCTAAATAGATAAGGTGGTTAAAAGTAAAACAGATATAAAAAATGTGTTATAATTATTTTTCATCTTGATGCCTGACAAAAATATAAAGAATTTATCTAATTGTAACTAATTTATCAATTACGAATGGATACTGAAAAATTCTCAGCCCAACCAAGAAGAGATTAAAAAAAATCTGTTTGGTCAGATTTGGAGAAATGGGTCAGGTGAAATAATTTTGAGCACCATTTTGCAAGTTATTAGCTTATAATATAGCGGCATAATATCCTCTTAGATAAAACTCAAAACAATGTCAACAAGTAATTTTATTTTAACCTTGAAAAATAAAATTACTTACTTATTTGAATTTCTGATAAGAACTATTGTTACAATTCAATTATTTTTATCTTTGTTTTTTTTTATGTTCCAGAGTTTACATTGACTTTTTCTTCAATTTTTATTTTATTTATTTTAGAACTTAGAGCTTATATTTTGTATAAGATATGATATTTTTAATCAACAGATTTTTAACATCTGCATATCTTGTTTATATGACCTATTTTCAATAATAAACTAATTTTCAAATGTAGCTAAATCTTTTTATATTTCCATTTATTTTTAAACAACTAAATAAAAGCATATTTTAAAACAAGAATTATTATGCACTAATTTAGGTAAGGAGAGAGAAAAATAACTATCAGTTAATTAATAATTTGGTATATCCACATACATATTTTTTTACCCATCGATACTGTAATTGTAATAATATTAGCTTAATTTTTATGCCAATCATGTGAGATGTTTTAAAGATTCAGCAGTTAAACTTTGTTTTGAAATAAGTATGGTATCTATCTGATAGCATATACTGCCACACCAATTTGCATATAACATTGGAGTATTGTAAAGTTAGAAAAAATGTGCACTAGAAAAATATTACCTTATCAGATACTTTAGCATTGCATATAAGACCTAGAGAAAGATCTTTTGAGCTACATTGTGTGTGTGTGTGTGTTTGTGTGTGTGTGTTTGTTTGTTTGAAAGAGAGAGAGGTGGGGGACTTATGACATCAAATACAGTAGTCTGTGCTTAAATAAATATAACTTGTTATACTATGTATACTAACATTTTATTAATAGTTAATCAGGAACTGAAATTTTGGAAAAATCTTGTAATGTATAACAGGTGAGTGACTTCTTTTAAATGTAGCATTTTACTCTCTTTCAACTATGGACAAAGAAGAAAACACAGTTATGTGCCAGAAAAACAAATAGTGCTTATATGCAGCATGGATTATAAATTTCTCAAGTTCTAGTAATATGTCATTAGTCTATCTTTGTGCATTTCTATATAGGTATTTATCAATAATTGAAAATATTGATTTCTATTGATAATAATTTGTAGGCTGAATTCTAGATAATATAGCTTAAAATAGAAACCAGTTAAGAAAAAGAATGTAAATGTATCTAATATGAGTGTGTAATTTTTTTTATATTACAAGTTCTAAATAGAGATCTTTTAGCAACCTCTGCTAACAAAAATATATCATTTTTAGATAGGATTGAAATATTTTAAAATATATGCAAAAAATGACTGGTAACTAGGAATTTTTTAATATATTTTGCAGTAAAATAATTGAAATTATTCATATCTTTAGAATCACATTTAACAGTGGAATGAGAGCAAAAAGCTGAAAAATCTAACACAGATTTGGAATTAAAATGTTGATTATACTTTGTGCATCAAAAAACAAGTAAACTTCACTTATTTGAATTTTAATATATCGTGTATTTCTATCTAATTTTTTGCTGTAATAAAGCAAACATATTCAGTATAAGCTATTAATCTTTCAACTGAAATATAATTCAAACATAGACTTATGTTGATTTTTTTTTAATACAGTGTTAATTGTTTTCAAACAGAGCTAATACCATGTATAGTGTAAATATTACATTCTGGATTTTATTAAAAATGTACCAAACAGACTTGTAACTAAAAGTTCTGCAGTAATAGACTGATTGTCAGAGACTTGCTTTATTACTGTGAAACTTTTCACTACATACATGTTTGATGCATTTTTAATAAGATTCAGTGTGTGTGTGTGTGTGTGTGTTTAAACTGCTAAATTTCTAATAATTGCCAGCTGAATGTGGAAATTTCAGTGTTTTCTAAAGTTGAAACCTTGGCCGTATTGCTATGCCTAATTATCATGTTTTGTAGCAGGAGTTCTGAATAAGAACTGGAGGATAAAAGACCCTTCCCAATGGTAATGCAAAGATTTTCAGTCACTTTACATAAACCAAAACAGTTACAGCATTTTAAAATAGATAATGTCTATAATTAAATAATAATATTCATTTTGAAGTTACTGTATATTAATATTTTATGTTATATTTCCCTTAGATTGAATAATTGCTTCAGTACACCTGAGAAAGCATGCATACAAATCCTTCACCATCTTCACAGGTATAAGATGCTATTCTCTGTGGTTGAACTCGCACAATTGCTAAAGACTGTGTAGAGTCTTCTGACAAATTTGTCTATTACTTCTGTCCACATATGCTCAATAATATTTAGGTCAGAGTTTTGAGCTGGCCAATCTTTCAAATGGTGAGCCTTTCATCAACTAGACTCTGTTGAGATCTGTGGCATGGATCTCCATCATATTAAAAAATTTTGCTTTCCTCCAACTCTTGTTTGTTCTGGGTATAATGATAAACTACATCTGAGTCCTGGGTAAGACATTGAACTATATTCAAGGCCTCTGATTGGAGGTTTGAGGAATGTGGAACCACCTCTTAATTGCTGGTGTTCCCAGGTCTGCCCTACCCCAGGGTGGTAGCACCTGTTAGGTTCCCAGCTATGGGCAAATAGTTGACCCTGCAAACAGGGGTCAAAATGCTGTGGAGGTGTAAAAATAGGTATTAATACCAGCAATACATTTTTGAGGGAAAAATTATTAACAGCAACAATGTATTGTTGAGGAAAAAATTATTACCAACAGTATAGTTATGAAGGAAAAATTATTATTGTAGATACAATTTTGAAGGAAAAATTATTACCAGCACTGCTTTTGTGAAGGAAAAATTATTGCTAGCAGTACATTTTTAAAGGAAAATTATTACAAACAAAATATTACCGGCAATACATTTCTTTGGAAAAAAATATTACCAACAATAGATTTTTGAAAAAAAAAAAAAATTACTGCAATAGATTTTTTAAGGAAAATATTACCAGAAATAGATTTTTGAAAGAAAAAAAAATCATTATCAACAATACATTTCTGAAAATAAATAAATAAATATTACCAGCAATAAAAATTTTGTCAGCATTAAATAACCCATTGAAGTTGATATGCTGTAAAACAAAACAAACCTCCAACTCTGGCATAAAATGGTTCTTCAGCAAGTGGATATTCAAGTAACTGTTATGGTAAATATAAACCATCACTTTTCCTTAAAGCAGCTCAGACTCTTACCCTGCAAACTTAACTGTTTTTGTCATGCAATGTGGATTGTTTTACTTTTCAGTAGGATTTTTGACAAATTCTTGGTTATTAGAATGCAGCTCCATCCTAGTTTCATCACTGAATGTGGTCTTATTCCAAGCATCTGCATCTCATAGATTTTACCTCTTTGTCCAACTTAATGTTGCTATCAAGTGATTTTTGTTTAATGCTAGTTTCTTAACTGAAATGCTTCTCTTCAGTCTATGTTCTAGAAGGATGTGTTTAGTAATATCTACTGACACCAAATTCGACAAGTTTACATCTATCCATCACTTGCCTGTAGTTTTCTTTTACTATCCAGATGAGTTTCTTTTTTTCATCCTATGATGAAGCCATTTGAGGGCAACGATATCTTGGTTAATCTGAAAAGATTTCAGTGATTTGATATTTGAAGAGGATTTTCAAAATTCTAAGTTCTTTAGCTATTGTTTGCAGTTTTGTATTTTTCACCATATTCACTATCTTTATCTGGTTTCAAATTTTCACCATAATTTCAAGCAATGAAAGACTACAGGAATTCATTGTACGAACTTCCATTATATGTAGAAAAACATTAGTGCTGTTGTAAATGAATATTTTCATGTTGTTGGTTCCACTGCTAATATGCAAATATATGGAACAATATGCAAATGTTTTTTATGTAAATGCACTGGAAAAATATTTTTTGTTAACTTACCAGAAAACCAGAAAGGTCAGGTGAATGAAAACTTTTGCATGATCATTTCTGGGTTTTGTTTCACATCCTTTCCTTTCATCCAGAACTCCTGTTACAAAATATGATAATCAGGTATGGAAATAACTCGAATAAAGCCAATATTTAATCTGTAGAAAATGTGATGCAAAACCTCCACTCTAAGCTGATAATTAGAAATTTACAATAGTTTAAAGTGACTAAAGATTTTTGCAGAGTACTACAAAATAGCAAATGAATCCTGTCATGATTTGAACATTCAACCTAGAGGTAGCCAGCCACTACACTAGCATTCTTCTACTTGAGCAGTATAGTAAAATTTACTTGCAAATGGCAAAATGCACAAATTCTTGATAGTGTATATACAGAGGTTCTGTATATACATTGTCTTTTGTGTGTGTATATACAAATAATGAGTAAAATAATTTTTTAAAAATCATTAAAAAAAAATTAGGCCAGTCTAGATATTGCTTGTTATAAATTTTATGAAGAATGAATTTTTATCACTGCTTTGAGTAATTGTTTTTTCATCCTTTTCTGTCCTGCATTACAACATTTGGGTCATTTTTATATTCTAACTAAATCAGAATTAAAGAACTAGAAATTGCAATAAAATGCATCAATAAAGATGAAAAGAAAAGCTATTAAAGGATTGTTAATAGCAATATTTCATTAAAAAAATATTGGACAACTTCAGACTATTATGACAAATTTAAATAGAACCAGTCATGTGTGAAAATAAATGAAAAAAATCTTTACAAATGATAATTTTGTTCTAGAGAGAGGAAGAAAATACAAACTTTTATTAAGCAGAGAGGATAAAGTCTACTAAATGATATACTTCTAATACTTGTTTTAAAACAAACAATTCCAAGACCAAAAGGATTAAGAGACCTTAATAATTATAATCATTGATTTGGTATCTATTGGGAAATAATTTTAATCCTTTTTTTAATTTTTTTTTATTAAAAAATGAAAGAGGAGTTGGATTGATATTAGACTAAGATATGAGGAAAAGTATTCTAGGATGCTGTCAGTTATCTGAAAGAATTGTTGTTAAACTGAAGGGGAAGTTGTTCAACATAGTCGTCATAGTTGTGTATGCACAGACATCACAAAGTATAGAAGCAATTGAAAAGTTCTACTATATGCTAGACGATAACAAGACCCTTTGCAAATCACAAGAAATTATAATTGTCATGGAAAACTTGAATGCCAAAGTAGGTAATGAGAAAGAAGGTGAAATAGTTGGCAAATTCAGAATAGGAACATTGAGGAAAATGGGTCCAACAGTGTATGGTGAAGACAAATATGAACATGGAGTAGTCCAGGAGGAGAAACAAAGAACCAGGTTGACTTTATAACTATCAAGAAGGAATGCAAAAGGATGAGCCCAAAGTGTGAATTGCAAATCGGGGGTAGCAAAATCAAACAAGTGTAGAAATTTAAATATCTGGAAGTGTTTTAACAGAGGATGGAAAGAGTGACATTGAGATCAGAAGGCATATTGGAATAGCCAAGGAAACATTCCAAAAAGCTAAGCAGAATACTGTGAAATAGGAAAATTTCACTAGAAATGGAGAAAAGGGCACTAAACTCTTATGTGATATCTGACCTCCTGTATGGTAGTGAGTGATGAACGATTGCTTCAAAGATGAAGAGGAGACTTGAAGATACAAAAATGTGGTTCTACAGAAGGATGCTGTAGACTGAACATGTGATTAACAACAAAGTTTTGGAGAAAATGGAAACAAAAAGGAAACTAATACTTAACATTAGGAAGAGACAGTTGAGATTTTTGGGGTATATAATGAGAAGGATGGCTCCTGATACTCACAGGAGAGATGGGAGGCAAGAGTGACAAAGGAAGACAACGCATGATGTACTTGATGAGCTAGAATAAATGGAGGGTAGAACAGGGCTTGGGAGACATTTTATTAAGAGTTGCAAGAGACAGGGAGTTGTGGAAAGCCATGATCACCTATGCCCTGAAGGGACACTGCACATAAAGAAGTATAGATAGAATTTGAAGCATTTAATTAGTTAATTTTATTCAAAAAGACCAGTCTTGATTATATTGTAACAGCTGTCATAAGAGGGTGGGTGAAAAAGTTCATGAACTGACTATGAAGGAGTGATGTTAGAGCTGTGTGATCTTGCATGCATTCATTTCAACTCTTATAAATAGCTGCATTGTTTATTTCCAGGTAAACTGATATCTGACTGGTCAAATAAAACTTCAAAAGTAACTAGTAGCGAGTTATTTTAAAAATGGACAAAATTTGGCATTGTGGTGTTATCAAATACCTACAGGAAAAGGGTTTAACCCTCAAGGACATTCATGTTGACATGGTTGCTACATAGGATGACGCTACATCTTTATCAACAATGTAAAAGTAAGCAGCTGAATTTAGGAAGGGAAAGGAAAGTCTTGAAGATGACCTAAGGTCCGGACATCCTGCAACTGCTACCACCAAAGAAAACATTGATCATGTTCACCACATGGTGATGGATGACAGGCGATTGACTATTAATCAAATAGTTAATGCTATTAGTGTATCCTGTGAGAGATTTGAGAATATTCTGCACAATGAACTTGGCAAGATGTGGTTTCTGTTTGGTGGGTGCCACATATTTTGACACCTGATCAAAAGTACCCAGACTGATCACATCATGGGGAAAATCTGACATTGTTAGAGTCAGATCCTGCTGGTTTCCTTGAATGTTTCCTAACCCAGGATGAGTGTTGGGTTCATCAAGTTGAGCCAGAGATAAAGAATAAAGCCATGCAGTGAAAACACCCTTCTTCACCTGCTCCAAAGAAGGCTAAGGTCATTTCATCTGCAGGGAAGGCGGTTACAAAACACTATCAAGACTAAATGCCTAGGAAAAATGATGAAAGGGATCTTGTTTCATCAGGACAATGATCCAGTACACAAGACCTTGGTTTCAATAGGTGCTGTGTGTGACTGGCTTTGAACTGGTTGATCATCCTACCTATTCTCCTGATTTGACCCTATCATCTCTTCCCAAACTTGGCTGATGATGCCTTTTTTAACCAACAGGATGAAAGCTTCTTCACCAATGGAATCAAAGCACTGCAACATCAATGGAAGAAGTGTGTTAACTGTGAAAGGGATTATATTGAAAAATAAACATTATTTGGTCACATTACATGAGAGTATCTTGGTGAGCCTATTAACTTTTCAGCTGACTCTTATTTCAGTTACATTAAAAAAAAAAAAGCAACGCGTATGACCATATGCTTTTTTTTGTAAAGAAAGGAAAAATGACAAATTCAAAAAAAGTTTTTGCAATTTATGAAGAAGGTACTCTGATTAATTGAATATATCAAAATTGGATTGCAAAGTTCCATCCTAGAGATTTCTCTCAGTACAATACTTCATGTCAGGTCAATCACTTGAGGCTGATAGCACTCAAATCATAATGCCATATCATGTACAAAATATCCAAATCGAGCATTGAAAATCATTTGCACCAGTTAGCTTGTGTTAATTGCTTTGATGTGCAGATTCAACTAGTTAAGCAAAAAATAAAACTGTTTCATGACTATATATATATATATATATATATATATATATATATATATATATATATAATGAAGATCATGATACAAGCAAAATGAGCCCTCATGACACATACCGAAAAGGTTGGTCTTCATCAAAATATGGTGATGTGTAGAAATGGAAGACTTTTTTGGGAGTTCTTTCCAAAGAAGCAAACAATTTGATTTGAACAAATATTGATTCACATTAGACAATTCATATCAGAAATTAGTCAACAGAATAATGCTAGACATTTTTCTTTAGCAAAAAAAACAAAAATCTTACTTTGGCCAGGAAGTTTTGACTCATCAACAGCATTCACAAGAGATTACCACTTACAGTTATTTTATTTTAGTGAAAATTTTCCATCATCATGAAGGTACTTAGGATATTTTTTTATTTTTTTTTGCTGAGAAAGATAAAATGTTTTGAGAGGATGGAATTATGAAGTCTGAAAGATAGCAGAAGATAGTGGGTCAGAATTGTAAATATGCTGTTCATCAAAATTGATGTTGGACATTAAAAAATGTATATCTTTAAATTTCATTTAATAAAGTGTACAGACTCTTTTATCAGCCCAGTATATTATTTTTATGTGCTTTTTTTTTTCTGAAGTGTTATTTATTTTCAGTCTTTGTTGGAGATTGACTCACATTTTCAGTAATAACCAATGGACTAGGACTAGTAGATTAACTAGTGTAAATGAGATTTAATTCATTCTTTTATGGGAAAAATGATCATATCTGCCTCAGTACACAAAGAGAATACCAAATTTGTAAGTGATAAATAATAATTGTATTTTTGATTTCATTATACAAATCTATTCATTCACTGAAGCATATTTTGAATCCAAATTAAAATATTGTATTGAACTGAGAATTTTGACTTTTCAGTTATTTCAATTTTTTATATTGTATGAGTTTTTATTTAAATTTTTGTTCTATATATAGTTTTTATTTTTTTATAAAGATTCCAGATAATTTAATCAAGGAAATTATAGTACTTTGTGCAGTGTTTCATTGAAATATTCATTTAGTAATATATTGAATTAAGGAACCAACCATTAAAAATTTTCTTTTCTTTTTAATTTTTAAAAATGTATTAATGCGTAATTTTATTGTTTTATCAGATGACCTCAACTAAACCATATTTGAGAAAGAAAGCAGTTCTCATCATGTACAAAGTATTTCTTCAATTTCCTGAGGCCCTCCGACCAGCTTTTCCTCGATTAAAAGAAAAGCTAGAAGACCCTGATCCAGGTAAGAAAAAGGACAGATTTTATTAGGCAAGTTGGCAACTGTTGGCAAAATTTTCAGAATACATTTAAGTTTATATGAGCAATATATCATTTGACCTCCTGCTTCAGAGTACTAGAGAACCTACTAGGATTTCTTGAAATATTGATTACTTTTGTACATTTTTGTATGTAATGAAAATTCATGTTATAAGAATATTTCTGGTATGGTATATTAAATTAGATGTTAACATAAATTGTTTTACCTGTATTTTAAAAAATTTTTTTTTTTTAATTCTGTTGAATTTTTAAAAAATAAAAAATAAATGATGAAATAATCTGAAAATTCTGTAATATTGCTGTGGTTGATGGATAAAAATGGCAGTACATGTATTCTTTAAAATAAGGGAAATGAGTGATTTTTATCAGATGTCAACTTTAGACTAATTTATGATATTAAAACTTTAAATGCTTTTGAAAAAAATCAGAATTTCCTAAAATTATTCAATTTAATAACATTTTTAGAAAACAAAATCGTTTTATATTTATTTAATTTTAGGAGTATTATTTTTTAAGAATATCTTGCTTGAAACTCATGCTGTTTATCTTAATTGAAATTTGAATAAACCCTTGTACTACTATAGTATTAAGTTGTCTGAATTTCTAAGATGTTGTTAATAAATTTTTATTTCTTTTTTTTCATCTTTTTCTTTTTTTATGATTTTTATCATAAAGCATAAATTGTTTCTACATTTTATAACTTTTAAACAGAATGAATCAGGAATAAAGAATATGCTTACAGCTGGATAAATTATATGACTAATTTTGAATGACATTTGCAGGTTAGATTTTGTAAATCAATCCATAAAGTGACATTCTTTAGCCATAAATGAGCAGCAAAAATAAGATGAAAGAAGAAATAGTGCAAGTTAATAAATTTTTTACTATTAACAAAAGATTTTTAGTAATTTTTTTTTTTTAAATACTGGGAAAGCCTTACATCTCAATGAAAATTCTATATAAAGGAAATTAAAAAAATATTGCTGATAATTTTTCTGTATATTTGTTTAGTCGAAACATTTGAATACTGATTGTCTAAGTGTTTTTATTTTCATTAATGTTTACTCAAACACTTGCAAAAGTTACTGTTTAATGGATCTTTTTGAATTGCAGAATAGCCTACTCATTGTTTAACACATATTGCCACAAATATTTTGTTGCTGAAGCTTTTTAATTTGAATATTTTTGAGTTAATTTATTTGTTTGCCTATTTTTATTTTCTGTTAGCTCACAATTTGTGAATTTTTAAATATTAAAATTGTTTTTTTTTGTTTTTTGTTTTTTATAGTAGTGTTTAAGAACTGAAATATTGTACATTTTTCTTTGAAATAAATATTTATCAATTTTAAAATATATTTGATTAATGTATGAAAGTCTTTCTGGCATTTCTCTGTATTTAATTGCTGGAATATTTTAATGTTTTGATCTTTATTTTTTATGTATCAAAATAAATAAATTTATATTATTTAAATTCTCTCAATATCAGTTTATGCCACATATAATTCAAAGTGCTTTTTTAAGCAGTTATTTACTACTTGAAAGTGATTTGAAACCATTTTTATTTGATATTCTTACTTAGTAAAAATCTTGGTATATGTTTTCTTCCTTTCATGTGTAAAAATGTTATGGATTTGTAACATTTCTATATATATATATATATATATATATATATATATATATATATATATATATATATGAGCAAAAGACAATTTTAACAGTTTTCATTAGAATATATTTCAACATTTACAAAAATTTGCTTTCTCTCTACATATAGACTAGGAGTTACATAGGTCAGAATGTATCTATAGCTTTATTTTCTATTTTATGGATTTATTTAAACAAGTTGCTTGGAACCAACTTTTGTAAATCTTCTCACATTTGATGATTCAGTGAGTGCTGTATTGTTTTAGATAGTTAATACAGCTTAGATATTTCTCTGTTACATTTTGGTTGAGACTTGTGAATTTTATTCAGTTTTTGAAAAATCCAAGTATTATTTTCATTGATCAGCTTTTTAAATTAGGTCTCTCATTATGTTCTTTAGTTATATTCCAAAATTAGATCCACAAGACAGTATATTTTACTGAGACAATACAATTGCAGTCAAAATTTGTAAATTTTAGGATTATTTGGATTTTGTAAATTTACTGTACACACATTGTATTTGACATGACGTAATATACATAGTCAAATCTTATATTTTAATAGTATTCTATTTTGTTACCATCATTATTATAAAACCACATGTTTGTTGCTTTGCATTTTTAATTATCTGGCAACCTTTTTAAATGTTTTATATCTTATATGAAATATTCATGCATGTGTCTGATTTAATTTACAAGTACCAATCCATAAGCTTATTTCAATCAAAATGGAATAAGCTTATGGATTCAAATTTATTTGGTGTGGAAGCCTTAGTGATTTTGTTTTTATATATATATATATATATATATATAATGTTGAATATTTTGATGCATACATTCATTATTACTATAAACTATATTTTAGTGTGTAAATTTGTTTGAGTTTCTATCCCTGTTTTTATTTTATTAAATAATGAAATTAACAAGTGGCTCTGTGGCTAAACTGGTAAAGGTACACTTTGGTTCAAAAGGGGATTTCCCTGAGAAAAAAAGAATACAGGTTTGATTTCTGTTGGAAGCACAGTATTTCTTTAATAGGACTTCTCAATTTAGGCTGTTTGTTATTAATTTCACTGCTTAATAAAATAAATAGCAACTCCAACACATGTATTCACTAAAAATAACATTTATAGTAATAAGAAATAATGTTGGATTAAAAAATCCTTTCACTATAATGAAATTAATTTTAGATTTCTTTTTATGCTTTTTTTTTTTTTTTTTGAGTGCATCATAATTTAAAGATATTGTCATTCACTAGATTTGTTTTATGGTGTTCTTGTTGATTATTTTTGAAAATTTTATTTTATTATATTTTTTTTCCTTATTCATCTATTCCTTAGGTGTTCAGTCTGCTGCTGTCAATGTTATCTGTGAACTAGCAAGGAAAAATCCAAAGAATTATCTTTCTTTAGCGCCTCTCTTCTTCAAACTGATGACCAGTTCTACTAATAACTGGGTGCTCATCAAAATAATCAAATTGGTAAGTTCTATTTTAGTCAATATAAATCAGTAATTTTTGTTTTTTGTAAAAGTAAAAAAAAGAAAAAAAAGAAGAAACAAAATACAGAAAAATTTATATATAATTTTCATGAAATAATCTAGAATGTATTTCAGATTTATTTTTACAATATCTAAAAATAAAATAAAACTGAGAATGATGTATTTTCAACTTCATGAGTAATACTTTCTATAATTTCAAAGATATTTCACCATTATTTTTCTTGTGTAATATTTGTTATTGTAGGTGTATTTTCATCAAAACAAGTCTCAAAGTAATACCTAAGGGTGTTCACATCATAAATACTTTCTGTGCTCTAAAGTGTTTCACTTATAGTACAGTTCATTTATTGATATAATATTGCTGTGCCTTCCTACCTTAGTCAGGTGCATGTCAATCTGGGTAACCTACAGGGAATTTCAAACTGAACTAATTATTTAATCTATAGGGGTAGATTTTTCTTGTGCTATTGCCCATGTCAGAAAATGTTTCTGGTCACAATTCTGCTTTACAGTTTTTTAAAGTCTGGTTGTTGGTAGAATCTCTCATCACCGCATTTGTGTCTGACACCATGGACCTGTTCTTGGACTTATTTAGCTTCATGCAGGAAAAACTCTGCTTACCAATGTAAGTGGAACCAAAAACAGAGAATAATCTGGCAGCAATAAATATGAAAAGCATTGAACAGAGTGATTTGTAAAACTCTACTAATGGTCCAGAGTGAAACATTTCCTTCAATGTATGATCAGATTGAATATCTATTGATTCAAGATGTAATTCATCAGGTGCCACATCAACATCAGCAGAAAAAGGAGAAGTTAATAAGCTGAACTTAAGCTCAATCTGTCTGAAATCCTCAAACCTTCTATAAACTCTTCAGTCAAACTTTTCAACTGATCTTTAATTTTTGAGCACACATATGCAGGCACTTTCTCCTTTCCCAACAATGAAAAATGGAGGAACTTGCTCTCATTTGCTTGTCTTGAAAACAAAGATAATTTTACTTGAAAAGATTTGACATGTTTATACATTTCATGAGCAAAAGGTTCCTTTCCCTGCAATTTCACATTTAGCTCATTCAACTTTCAAAAACATCAGATTGTTCATATTTACACTCATCACAGTCCATTTTTGTAACAAATTCACAAGTGGTCCCTTTCATATCAAGAAAGAGCAGAATTTCTTAAGTTCAGCACTTTGCCAAGACTGAACCATCATACATTGTTGTGGTAGGAACATCTCCATACTCAGCCTCCATATCCTCCAGTAGGGATTTGAATTGTCTGTGATTGAGTGCTCTTGCCTTGATGGTGATTAGTACACTCACTACTGTATCCACCACATGCTTCAGGTTGTGAAGATTTTCTTGGTGCAAAATACAGTGGAAAGACCAGAAGGCTTGGTTAGGATTGTCTTTTCTAATCTTGTCTTCTAGAAGTTTAGCCATGCCCACATTATTCCCATGTAATGCCCAGGTACCATCTGTTATTATGTTTGTCAGTCTATCCCATGATAATTCACTTTTTTTAATTGCATTGATCACACATCCTGACCAATTGTTGTATTTTTCATTGATTCTAGTGACAGCAATTCTTCGGTGATATGGAAATTCTCATCCACTCCACATATGAAAGGATGTTGGTACTCTCATCTAGTGCTAATAAATAACATACAAAATCTTTACTGGCATCCCTTAGCTGTTGAGTCAACTCTTCACTGATTATTTCTATGCATCACACAACAGTCCTCTTCAATAATGAAATGTTTTCGAATTTACCTTTTATTTCCAAGCATACAACACTTGCGCAATCTATCATACATTGTTTTATTAACTTGCCAACTGAGAATGATTTGTTATGTCTTGAAATTTGGTATGCCACCATAAAACTTGCCTCCAACGCAGTATCATGAATTGATGATTACTTCTTAAATAGTTTGTTGCTTGTTCAATTTTGCAACATATTCCACAGCCTTTTTCTTCTGTTCCTCATTGGCCATGTTGTGACCAAAATCCACGTGTTTTGTTTGGTAGTGCCACTTCAAATTATACTCCTTTAACACAGCAATTGTCTCCTGGCACAGTAAACACACCGCTTTATTCTTAGAACTGGTGAAGAAATACTTGTGTATCTGCAGTTTGCCCACCCCTATACTAGGCTATTGTCACGTGGGACAATTTTGTGTTTGAAATTCCCTGTAGGTTACTCAGATTGACATGATGGAAGTCCAAGTTTTCATAATGAAAGTTGGAGGGCACAAAACAACAACAAAGATGACAACTATAGTACACATGTAAATAGTGTAAATAACTATTCTGTATTTTTCTCTATCTTACATACAATGTTATGCAAATATGATTTACTCTTTAAGTGTTTTTTTAATTATGCTAGAAGCTGCAGTAAGTCATTGATTTAGGAAACTTGATTATGTAATAACTATATTTTATTACTAAGTATATTATTTTATTTTTTAACTTTGTTTTTTCTTTTTTACTTTATAACTAAATATTGTAAAAGCTTCATTCATTATTTATGAAAAATCTACCATATCAGTTTTCTATAAGCATATATTAGCAGATTGATCAGTAAATTGTTAAATACTGTTATATTTTTACTGTTTAATTTGTCATTTCGTCCAATTTTAAGATTATATTTTTTTCTTTTACAGTTTGGTGCCCTCACCCCTCTTGAGCCACGGCTGGGAAAGAAACTCATTGAACCTCTTACAAATCTGATTCACAGGTAAGACGCATTAATTATAAAATATATTTAAGCATATTAGCTCAAGTGAATTATTTTGTTGATTCATTTGGTTTATTTTTCACTTGTAAACCCTCTGCTTTAAATATTTAACGTGCATTATTGAATTGCAAATAAAATAATTGTAATCTATATATATATAAACATATAAATGATAAAAATGAAGTTGAAAAGAACTATTAGGTAAGATGATGTAGACTCATTCCCAGATGATATTCAGTTTGAGCTTGTATGTAACATCTGCGAGAAGGTTGTTCTATCTCGTGCCAGATTTGTTAGTGATATAAGATCACATGATAATCAGAAATCTCATACTGTGTATGTGGATGTCCTTCTTGACAGACCTGCTGGGTACTTATATGAATTTACTGAGAAAATTTACAGGTTTGCAGCCAGGTTGAGATAGCACATGAAAGTGCACAAAGAGAGAGTCACTTTCAAGACCCCAAAAGTCTTATCTGCATCACATATGTAAAAAGGTGTGCTGGTTTAGCAAGTCATCTGCAGGCCCATGGTCACTCAGCTCATAGTTGAAGAGAGGGCCTTATTCTGTAAAGTGGCAGAAGAGAGGGCCTTATTCTGTAAAGTGGCAGAAGAGAGGGCCTTATTCTGTAAAGTGGCAGAAGAGAGGGCCTTATTCTGTAAAGTGGCAGAAGAGAGGGCCTTATTCTGTAAAGTGGCAGAAGAGAGGGCCTTATTCTGTAAAGTGGCAGAAGAGAGGGCCTTATTCTGTAAAGTGGCAGAAGAGAGGGCCTTATTCTGTAAAGTGGCAGAAGAGAGGGCCTTATTCTGTAAAGTGGCAGAAGAGAGGGCCTTATTCTGTAAAGTGGCAGAAGAGAGGGCCTTATTCTGTAAAGTGTACAAATTTTATTTTTAATTAAAAAATTTTTTTTTTCTCCACATGAAAATGGACATTTTTTTTTATTGCCAGCAGCCTATAAAGAGCTGTTAGGCCAGATGTCTTTAATTTGTAATTGACCATTGCTATAAGTGTGAAACTCTGTATAGTAGAGAATAGTTATGTTGTTAACTGGGGCAAAGAATGGCCTGTTAATTTTAATGACTCCAAAATGAAACTACTCTCTTGTAATTGTCTGAAAGAACCCCTTTTTGCCTCCCATCTGAATGGCTGATGCTAACCTCCGGGAGAGTGACTCATTGCTCCTTCTTGAACT
>OZ038483.1:86870715-87073215 GCA_964036315.1 Acanthosepion esculentum | reverse complement strand
TTCCAAAACACTAAGATATACAAATATATATACAAAGATATACACACATACACCTATATTTTTGTAGTGATTTTATAACATATTTGTTATAATTTTCGAATAAATAATTATATTTGCTCTACTCTGTATTGAGCACTCTTTTAAGAATAGTATTTTTTGGTTATTGGAATTTATTCTGTATACACCAATCCTATAATTGTGTGTGTGTGTGTGTGTGTGTGCATATATATATATAATATATATAATATAGTTTTTTTAATTTATATTTCATGCCAACTTTAATTGAGGTAATTGTGAGTTAAATTTTCTGTAAGCTCCTCCTCACTATGAATTTAAAATGCTTAACATGTAAATTAAAGTTACAGTTGTAAAGCAGACTTTTAAAATAACATTCATAGTTTCACATTTTAAATACTTTATATCATATTTAAAATACTTTGTAATCTGATAGAGCCTTTTAGAGTAATGTGAATAAACAATAATAAAAAAAAATTCCGTTATGTTTATAAGTTCATTTGTTATATTTAATTTAAATTTGAATATGTTTCATGAACAGAATTGTTTTAATACTTTCTCCTTTCTCTTTGCAGTACATCAGCAATGTCGCTCCTTTATGAGTGCATTAATACGGTGATAGCAGGTAGGCTTTACTTTTTGAACAAAAGCCATGTAAAATATATTTTTACATTTCAGAAAATATGCACACAGGTATTTGTATACATCATATATTCTTGTAAAATCCACATTAAACTAAGCCTTTGTGATATTGGACAATATTTTAATCTTATATTCATTTACTCTTTATGCTAAGCTAAATTTAAGTAAATAATATTCACAAACTATCAATTTAATATCAATTCTATTGTTAGAAAAGTTATTTTTACATTTAATTAAATGAATACATAAATCTATTCATTGACTTTTGTATATAAGTCTTTTAGAAAGTGTTTTCTTTGTATTGTATTTCTATGAGTTTTCTATTACTGGTTAAAATCATTTTAAGTGAATTTTCTTTAAAAGCATAAAGTTATAATTTTTTTTAGTTTCTATTATTATCTTATTAGATTTATGCAAACTTCTTGGGTTAGTGAAGACTATCTCATTTTTGGTATTTAAAGAATGAATTGAGGCTCTGGAATGCCCCTTCTCTTGATCAGTGGAAATCATTAAAGTTTTGCTGTGTAATATAGAAAATAATGATGAGCAAATGAAATACAAAACTATAACATTACTAAAGTAATATATTATATTTCTTTCTTTCTTTCTTTTTTTTTTGTGAATAATTTAATTTGCCTTGCTATATATAATGACCCTTATTTAGAATACAAAAATTTTACCTTGTTAAAAATGAAATTATCAATATTTTTTTATATCCTTATTGATCCTAATGACATCTTTAAAAATCTAAATTATCAATTCTCATTACTCAACAGATTTGTAATATTAACGAAAAATGCATTTTATAAATTCCTCCAAACATAAAATAAAATTTCTTTTTAATTAACTATTCAAATAAATGCTTTTAAAATTGTAAATAAGATAATTTTAAAATCATTTAGTTGAACTTTCTATTGATTTCTCTAACTGCATCAGATTGTTTCTCAACTCACTAATAATGAACTAAATTGTGTAATTTTGAAAGCATAAATGCCAGAATATCTATAAACAATACTGAAAGTTGTTTTATGTTTAATTTATTTTTTAAAATAAATTAATTTTATTTTTCTATTTTAATTTTTTTCTTATTTCAGTATTTTAATAAACATACAATGAAAAACATCACCTCTTTACAATCTTTTGAATTTAACTGTGCAAAAATGGCTCATAAGACTTCACAAAATTTTTACCATCTTGTCTATATTATTTTTCAGATTAAAACTTTTGTTCAAGATAAATTATAAGTTCTGAATTTGCAATATTTGTTAACAGTTAAGTTGCTTGCTTGAATATTGTACCTATAGTACTATAATGCACATTTAATGTTTATTAGATATGGATGATATAAACATATAGTAAAAAAAATATTAAAAATAATATTTTTATTGTTTGACATTTATTCATAAGTAGTCATTAATATTTAACAATGTCATTAGCTTGTCTATTTTTTGTAATGAACCTTATTTTAACATTGCTTGAGCTAGATTTTAATTTGAAGATTGCTACATTAAGATTTTAAGTTTATTCAGGCCAATATTGTTGTCCCTACTTTTAAATACTCCAATTAAAACTAAGATAATCTGGTTACTTATAAAATATTGTCCAAAGATGATTGAGCACTATTCTAATCAGAATGTTATATTAAAAGCATATTTATGAACTCATAATATTATTAACATATAGAAATTGTAAACTTCCACAAATATTAGTCAAATAAAACCTACATTACAAAAAATTAGTGTTGTTATATATTGGCAGTTAATGTTTTTGTAATTCTGTGTGATTTTGTATTCAAATGATGGTATTATCTAATTTCTTTTCTTTTTTGTATCAGTTTTTGAAAATAAATATCTAATCTTATTCATTTTATTAATGTCTTTATTAATGTTTGAAATAAATAAATACTATTCTGATTCCATAATTCCTAAGATTTGAGGTGATTCCTTTTTAAGGGTGTCACTACTTATTTACATTGTTAAAAATAAAATGATTAAGATATTTTTATATCTTTTATTGGTGTTACAACTTAATAACACGTTTGAAAATCTATCAGTTTTCATTATCTAAGACGCTTGTAATATTAACTAAAAAAGAAATATTTTATAAATTTCTCCAAATAAAGTAAAATTTTCATTTTCTTTTAACCTTATTTACAAGCTTATAAGATAGACTTAAAATATTCAGTTATTATACTGAGTTCAGTGTATTGCAATTGTAGATGGGAGGCTCAAGCCATCTAATCATAGCATTGGGATAAGCAGTTGCCCATAAAATTCCACTGTAGGATGTCTGAATTTGGTATTTTACATTTCTTGATTGTAGTATTTAATTGAAATAACAACAATCTCTTGATTTATATTTTGCTAATGAACAAAATGTAAAGTGTGTGTGTGTGTGTATGTATATATATATATATATATATATATATATATATAATCATCTCAGTATTTTCTTTCCTGGATAAATATAGAGTATCTTTCAGATACCATTTTTTTTTTTTTATTGTAGCCGCTAATTCTTGAACTCCCAAATTATTTATTAATTAGACATGACATATTTGATTTAATATTTTAATTTTGCTAACTATATTTCAGAATTGTTGATATAAAAAAAATGTTTGTAGATAAAAACTTTTTCCGTGATAATTATATTTTTTCAGTCTTGATGTAAAATTCCTATATTCTCTACTGGATTCATTACATTTTCTAATATGATTAAATAAGTAACACATTTTTACATAAAATTGTCACAAGCAATTTCTACAAATGAGTTTGTAAATAACACTGTGTGGGGGGGGGGGGGGAAAAATTCAATTAAAGTATTTTATTTCAGTGTATTTTTATATTAAAACATGATTGATTATATTGTATATTTCTTGTGCATTAAAGGGGAGCTGGTTATCAACTATTTCATTAGTTTTGGTTTCTCTTTTTGCATATGTTTACATCACTTGCAGGTCATCTTAAAACCATTTATTTTTTTCCTTTTCTTAATTTGTCCCTTTCCACACTTGCTGCTTTTTTTTCTGTTTTTCGTTATAACTTCTTATTGTCTGAAATTTTCTGAAAATGAAGTGGGATACATTATATCCTTGATTCTGCTACTGATGCCACATGAAAATAATTCTTCTTTCCTCTTACTTACAGTACTTATTTCTATATCTACAGGCGTCCCTAACCATTCAGCCTCCATACAGGTACCAGATGTTTTGTATTTTTATTTATATTTTTGCATTTGTTTGTTTTGTTTTTAGCTATAGCTGTTCTTGGCTGTTTCCCCAGCAGTGAACATTCATAAAAGTTATGACTTTGCATGCTTGTTCATAAAATATGACTACTTATTAAAAAATAAATAAATTTTGCAACTAATGCTACTCTTTTCTTGAAGCTGTCTGCTTCTCTAAGTTTAAAAACCTAACCATTTAATCTTCCTCAAAATTCCATATGAAAGAAGTTTAAGATATATCTATAAACAAAGGAAATTATACACACACACACACACACTTTAATAAGAATATATATTTTTATTGAAAACTTTAATGAAATATTGATTCTGATTCTAATTTAAATACTATAGTGTATATCTTTCACTATGAATTATGATATTATGAGGGAAATTTTTGTGATTCATTATATTTGATAAAAAAAGACTTAATATTTATTTTCAAGTTGCTAACATTTTAAATGGTATATATTTATCATTTACTTTCTGTGGTATTTTCTGGGTGTTACAATAAGTAAATTTTATCTATATTTCTGAGATGAGGTATTGTAATTGTTTGCACTATTTACATTGTTCAGACTGTTGTCCTCATCTTTGTTGCCATATTCACAATGTTTCGGCTGTTGTACACACCGGCCTTCTTCAGGTGATTGAAATTTCAAACTGAACCCTTTATTTTGTCCACCAGGGTAGATTGTTCTAGTTCCACCTGCCATGCTTCTTCTGGATGTCTCAATTATATCCCTTTAATTCAACTCTGCAAATTTTTTTTTCTACCACTGCATTAGCCAGGTATTGAACTCGCAATTCTTTGGGTCAAGTCATTAGATCCAACCAATGCTTTTATCCACTGGACCAATGGATAAAAGCAACAGTCCAAACAATGTAAATAGTGTAAATAAGTAAATTTTAATACACTTAATGGTTATTTATGTATTGTGGCATTCATTTGGAATATTTCTCTATAGATTTTCTTTTTATGTCATATCATATGAAAATATACTATTAGTTTGGAACAAGATTCTTGAATACTGAGAATTGGGTGCATTGATAAAGTGTTGTTTAAATTTAATTATTTTTTTCTTTTTTTTTTTTTCTCTAAGTCTTTTCACCCTAAGCAAGGCAACAAAGCCACTAACATGTAGGGCTTACTAAGCATGAAAGAGAATATAAAAAAGATACATTATTCAGGAGTGATAAGAAAATAATGATTGACCTTGCATGTAAATTTTTGAAGATCAAGCTTGAATGGAAAGCAAGAAGCTGGAAGAGAGTTCCACAAAAGATAAGTGTAAAGGGAAAAAAACTTTTAGCATAGAATTTATGGTTGCATCTAGCCATTTCAACTGTAAAATGATGAGACCTTTCTGCCAATCTAGTGCTGTACTTAAATTCAGAGAGTCTAGGTACCATAAAGGAAAGTTCATCAGAACAATTACCATGAAAGTATTTATCGAAAAAACACAGGGAAGCTACATTATAGCAGTTGAAAAGTGGCTGAAGTTGAGATATCAGTTTCCAATAACATTGCAGAATCTTCTTTGGATTTTATCAAGGATCTCTAAATATATAAAAGAGCACCAGACCATATGTGGTAGCAATATTCTAAACATGGATGAATTAATATGTAAGATATTCGGATGAGAAAAATTGTTTGGCACGACACAGAGAACCAATTTTCCTAGCAGCAGACCTAGCAATGATTCAATATAATCTTTCCACTACATGTCAATGAAAATGTTAGCCTGAGAATGCAGAATAAGTCACTTTCTTGGAGGTTAGTATTAGTCATGCTGATGAAAAGCCTTCTCTCAGACAATTAATAGAGCAGTTTTGTTTTAGAGGCATTAAAATTAACAAGCCAGTCCTTGCCCCAGTTAACAGTAGGTTATTTTTTAGATTAGCTGCCAATTTGACCATATCAAATTAATGAGACTTCTTGCTATTAAGACAAAAGTAAATAGTTGTCATTAGCATAGTTACCGAGTTGAGAATTGATGCCATTAGGAAGGTTGTTGATGAAAATTAGAAACAATGTCAGTACAGGGGTAAAACTCTGTGAAAGATTTGCATTAATGTAAAAAGAATTAGAAGGGTAGCCATTCAAGGCAACTTTCATTTCTCAATTTGATAAGAAAAACTAAATCAGTTCAATTTGCAAAGAACACCAGTATGCCAAACCCTGTTAAATGCATTAGCTTGAGCATCACTGTTCTTATCTAAATATTCTAGATAAGCTCTTTCAGCAATAATCATTAATACTTCAGTATTTGACCTAGGGAAGTGTAAGTCCTATTGCTTATATGAAAGAAGACCTTGCGTGGTGAGATGATTAACCAATTCTGAGTTGTCCAAAAAGTTTGTTCAGTTTCAGTAAAAATGACATTCAATTTCTGCATTAACTTTATTGAATAACATGCTTACCATTTTATTTCACTATCTTCTGCCATTATTCAGGCAACTTCATAATCCCATCCTCCAAGAATATTTTATATTTCTCAGCAAAAAAAAAAAAAATTCTATCTGTGTATTTTGAAGTCCCAAAGAATTAAAAAAAATATTTGAGAATTTTGGGAAGATAAAAATAAATGGTAATATGAAGTTGTATATGGTTACTATGATAATGAGTGAAAATATCCCAGTTAAAATGTAACAAATTTTGCTTGATCACCAAAGAAACATACAGTTTAGTTTTATCTTTTCTATTAACTATTTAGAATCAATAAACAAAAATATACCAGTTTTATCAGATTTGATAGCTATCACAATACAGTGAAAAGCAATCTTTTTGAATGAAGTTAGTTAACACTAAATACTGTTGTTGTATTGTATACAAATGAGATAGACAAGTATAAAGAGAGAACAACTGGTAAACATAAGGGCAGTACTTAGCAAACCCATTTGCTAAATGTAATGCGGAGAATTGTGCTACAACTGCTACTACACAGAAAGATATACCAAACATAACAATGGCATTGATGATAGGATCCTTAAATTTGCTGGATGACCCAGAACACACAGAAACATGGATAAGAACTTTTGCTGTATTTGCAAGAGTGAAAAAATTAAGAGACACAAAGACCAACAGAGGAGAGAACGAGATAATGGATTTATTTCTTGCTATCACTTGGTGCAAAGCTGTAGAAGAAAATTTTGACAATGTGTTACCCAAGTGAATTAGAAGAAATGACATTTGAAGAAATTGTTAAAATTATAAAAAATAACATAAGACCAAAGAAAAGATTGGTCATTGCTGAAAAAACCAAGTTTTTGAAGACAAGACAAGCACCAAATGAGTCCATTATACAATACTTACATAGATTAAAAGAACAAGTATTGTGAATTTGAAAAGTTGGGAGCTCGGGAAATGACTATAGAAGACAAATTAATCCTTCTCAGAATAATTGAAGGCTTGCCAGACCAAAACCACAAACAAAAACACTAGAATGTCTATAGAATAATAGCATGAATTTGGAAGCTAGAGTTTTTACAACAATTAGAGTTGATTAGAGAATTTAATCAACCAAAAGAAGAATTTGAGACTTACGGGACGAGCATGACCAAATCCATAATTAAATGTAGATATCGTGGAGAAAATCACGAGCGAGACAAGTACAAATGTCCAACTCTAAGAAAAATATGCTCAAATTGCAAAAAGGAGATCATTTTCAGAACATATGCAAATACAAAAAGAAAATAGAAAGAGTACAAAAGGTACAAAGCCCCCCCCCCCCCCCCCCCCCCGAAGAAGTGGAAATATTTACAATGAATACACAAAAAAGAAAGAGAAAAAATAAGGATAAATGGCTAAATATTTAACATGTAAGTTGATACAGGCAGTGAAGTCACATTAATATCAAAAAATTTCTGTATAAAATTAGGACGACCTAAATTAATTTAAAAAAAAGCTATATCCAATTAAATCAATTTGATGGAACAACTATAAAAATAATGGGTACATTTCAAGGCAATTTTGAAGTAATTCCCATTACAGTTGTAGAATGTGAAAAAGATCACGGATTACTAGGAAAGTTGTATTAAAAGTAGATACAGCAAGAGTAATCAATTCCATGGAAGCAGAAGAAAATGAAATAGGATTATTGAAAGGCTATAAAGCAAGCATTCGCCTAAAAGAAAATTATCACCCAAAATATATAGTCAAGAAAAATTCCAGTTCATATCCTACCTTTGGTGGTAGCCAAATTAAACAAAATGATACACCAAGGCATACTAGAAAGAGTAATTCAGGGTAGTAGCAATTGGGCATCTCCAGTAGTAGCGATAAAGAAACCTGACAGAAATTTAAGGATTTGTGGTGATTACAAGATGGAGGTAAATCACCAGATATGTTCAGACTCTTTTCCTTTGCCAAATATCAAAACTGCAAGCCACGAGTTAGCAAAAATAGAACACTTTGCAAAAATTGATGTCAAGGCAGCATACAAATAAATAGAAATTGACAAGGAATTCAAGGAAATCACCATGATAAACACCCCTATAGGCTTACTAAGATGGACTCGTTTACTGTTTGGGATAAAGACTTTGAGCCATATTTTTCAAAAAGCAATTGAAAAAGTCTTATTAGGAAAAGTAAAAAATATAATAATATACCAGGATGATATATGTGTCAGGGCAAGAACTAAAGAAGAATTAAAATATAAAACAGGGCAAATTTTAGTGAGATTAAAAAAGGCAGGCATGGCTGTAAACAAAGACAAATGTAATTTTGACTGTAAGAAGATGTCATATTTAGGATATCAAATATCAAAAGAAGGCATATCACCCAACAATAGATTAACAAAGAAAATAACAGAAATAGCTGTTCCAACAAATAAAAAAGAATTAGTATCCTTTTTGGGGCTAATAAATTTTTATAGTAAATACATACCAACATACAGTGACATAATGGAGCCATTTTCAAAATTGCACACAAAAAAAAAAACAATAAATTTAGCTGGACGCAAAAGCAGGCTATTGCTTTTGAAACACTAAAAATACTGAGGAGCAAACCAATAATAAAAGTTTTGGATCACCATAAAGAAGTAACGTTAACCACAGACGTGAGTGAAAAGGCGATTGCTTCTGTTCTATCACAAGAAGAACACCCAATCATGTACATATCAAGAAGGTTAACATCAGCAGAAATTAACTACTCAAATATTGAAAAAGAAGCACTAGTGATTGTATGGAGCATGGAAAGGGCACAAAACTTTTTGATAGGAAAAAAAATTCTTATTAAAATTGGACCACAAACCATTGGAATTCATATTTAACCCGAGAAAAGAATTGCCGAAAGTCACATTGTCAAGGATTTTAAGATGGGTGATAAAGATCATGGCATTCAATTTTGACATAGTATATGTAAAAGAGAACACTATCCCTCACGTAGATACTTTATCAAGATTACAGTTCAAGAATGAAACAGAAGAAAAACTGGAAAATGCTGAAGATAAAATAATACACTGGGTAGAAACGGACGTTCTTCCTCTAAATAGACTCAAAATAGAAACAATATTAAGCAGAATAGTAGAGAAAATAAAAAAAATAATATATGGAGCAATTGTTCGATGGCAGAGTGACCCTTTAAAGAAACAAAGCACAAACTAACCATAGAAAATGGCATAATATGCAATGGGGATATAATTGTAGCTAAATACTGAGAAGGGACATATTAAATGTACATGATGATGTGCATTGTGACGTAACAGCAACGCAAAAAAGACTAACGTTACAAGTCTGGTAGCCAGAGTATTCAAAAGATGTAGAGGAATACATTAAGAGATGCCCAAAATGTGTGGAAATAAAAAAACTTGAGGCAAGCAAAAATTCACTCAGGGCCCAAGGAAGCAGAGCCATGGGTTAGGGTCCACATGAATCATGCACATATCAAAGAAACAGGATTGTTCTTAGTATTAATGGACTCATATTCAGGATGGTCATAAGTTGTCAGAGTAAAAGACAGAAAAGCCACCACAATAAAGCAAGTACTAAGAACCATATTCTCAAGGAATGGAGCACCCCAGACAATAGTCACTGACAATGCACCCGAATTTTGCGAGGAAAACTTATGCGCATGGTTAAAACAGATTGGATGCCTCCCATACAAGACACCACTATATCACCCACAATCTAATGGCATTGCAGAAAGAATGGTACAAATGGTAAAAATGGGATTAAAAGCATTCTCACCACTTAATGAAAGCATAGCAGTGTAATTACCAAAAATGCTCCTCAGTTGCAGATCCATTCCACGTGCGGGAAGAAAACTGAGCCCTTCGGCATTAATAGGAAGACAAATCAGAGTCTCCATAACTATGTCCTTTTCAATGAAAGAAAAGGTATGGTATAGAAAGAATAAAGAGGCTGATCCAAAAGTAAACAACACGGCTATACTTGAGAAAAAGGGATAAAATATCATGCAGATCAATTCAGGAGCAGAAACTGGATGACGTAGAAATGGAAGATCAAGAACAAGAGAAACAAGTCACAAAAGTTGAACAGAGCAGGAAATGGAAGAAAGTGATAATGAAAAGATGGACGAGAATGAAGAAGAAAATGAAGAGAGACTGAGATCACCATTAAAGAGAAAACAAGAAAGACATGAGGGAGGACAGCACAATACGAGAATAATCAGGAATAGTAAAAGAAAAAACCCAGGGTATACAACCTCTCTGATTCAGGGAGGTGTAGTATCATATGTAAATGAGATAGACAAGTATAGAGAACAACTGGTGAACATATGCTAAGCAAACCCGTTTACTAAATGTAATGTGGAGAACGGTGCTACAACTGCTACTACACAGAGATATATACCAAACATTACTAATGACAAAAACAGGACAAACTTGTGGAGTAATCAATATATATAGATGTATTTATTAAATCTGTAGGCACATTATAATAATTTCTGTTTATAGGAAAAGTTGAGCTTTTTCAACACCATTGATTAAAAACAATCTATCAAAAAAAAATCTATCAATCTGTTTACAGATTTGTAGAATGTTTACTGGCCGCAACAAAGTTTTAAGGAAAATATGTAATTTGTTTGGTTTAAATCTCATAAATCACTTGTTCTAAGTTCAGATTTCACTTAGTTTTATTTTCTTACTTGATTTGAAAGATTTTTTTTTGATTAATGAAATTATACATTGCTTATTCTTGCAAAAAGCTATAAGTGTGGGCACCCATTGGAGTTTGAACTTACAACTTGTAAGATTAGCGTATTTATTTACTGCAATTCTATGGTGCAATAATTGATTAACAATATTATGAAGCAAAGTGGAATTTAAAATACTTTCTGAATTCAAGTTATTGTTATTCATAGCCAAAGTTTTAATTGTGAATTATTTTAGGCTTAAAACATGTTGCTAAATACAAACATAAAAATAATAATTTGAACTTTTTTCATATGTCCTGAATTATTGTTTTCTCTCATAAAGTACTTCTTATACCAAATAGTTTAGTATAGATATTGTGAGATTGTTGTTGCTGCTGGGGATATGCAGTTGTATGTCTTTTAACATGTGGTAATGGTGGTAGAATGACTTGATGGTGCAGGGAAAGATGAACTTGGTGTTGGTACTGCTCCTCTCTTGCTATTGCTGCAATAAAAATTCACAATGTTGGCCTCATAAATAGCTTCTTTTGTATTATTACATGTACTGTCTCTGTTGTAGCAATATGTTTACAGTTATTATGCCCCTTCATAGCAGCCAACTACGTTTGTCACCTGACTAGTGTTCAGTGTTGTGGAATGTGCTCTATATTTTGATTGAATCATAATGAATCAACCTGGTGATTACTGTGAAAGTTTATATAAAAAAGCAAGAAATTCAATTATATGCACTATAGAATAAACAAACAATTAGTTAAGTTTTATATTCTAAACAAATTATTAGTTTATACATTTATTCAAAAGTTCATTTTTAAAATAACATTTTGAAAAATATTCCAATCTTTGTCAGATGAAGGTGTTTATGAAAAAGTTTGAAAATTGATTGAAACTTTTTCTTTTCTTTTTCTTTTTTCTTTTTTTTTCTTTCTTTTTTTTTACTTAAATCTTCACATTTTCTATTCAATTTTTAAAGAGTAGTTTGGATAATTTATTTTTTGTAATGTTTCACTTTTTTAAATTATCATATTTGGATAGTCATGGTACAATTTTCAAAATGCTATTAGTTGAAGATTGAAAATCTTTCTTGAACTTTAATCTAGAATAATATTTATTTGAAGTTATATAAATATATTTATCAGTCATCACACTAAAATGATAAATTAATTATCTTCAACAAATACTATGTGTTGGTTCTTTATTCAAATCCTACTCTTGGCTTGTCTATTTCTAAGACTGTTACGTAACTGGATAAACTTATATAAACTTTTGTGCACTAAAGCGAGAAAATTGTCTATTTAGAATATTTTTTATTGGCCCCAGAATTAAGTAATATTAGCATGTGAAAAATCAATGTGACTTTGGAAAAAAAGTTAGTATTTGACTAAAAATATGTTAATGTTCTAAGGATGATGTACATAAACAAAATATTAACTTTAGTTAATGTTATGTTCATTACTTACAAATGTTTTTGCAATTACTTTTAACTTTTATAGGTAAATAATATTTTTTGACTAGCCTTTACAACAAGAGGACATTTTCTAATTAACAAATGTTAAATACTCTTAATGGCTCATTTGGGATATATACAGTAGCATATTTCCAGGTTGCATAGTGCTATGAATTTTACATTTTTATTTTAATTCTTTTACATATTCTTGATTTTTAAAAATGCACTCATATTTTTAATCCAGATGAAACAGAATCATGGGCAGGAAGTTAAAGAAAAGCATGTTTTACAAGACATTTTAATTACCAAAAAGCTGTCACACAATCTTGTTCTGTATTGCTTTACCTGTCTTAGAGTTTTATCTGAATTAGTTTGCTATTCTCTTTCATTGTAACACTCACCAATGTGTGATTTTGTTATCTTTTTTTTTTTTGTAGTTTATAAGCTAGTATATTGGAATTCACTGAAGATGCTTAATTCATTTCATGTAAGATATTGGGTATTATTTTAAATAAGAGAAAACAAATAGGCTTCATGTAACACTGCTAGTTAAATCTTACATTGTTACCACAAGGTAATTTTTAATGCAAGTGTTATTACATTATGTTGCTCTGTTTTAATGAAAGATAATTCTCAGAGAGTAAAGAACTTTGCAAAATCATGTGATGCATAAAGCATCTGAGTTCCCAGTGCTATGGTGGTGGTGGTAGTAGTAGTAGTGGTGATGATGATAAAAGAAATAGAAATATTTGATGCTGGAAGATGAAGAACCATCTGGATGGTTATTTTTTAATCTTCAGACTTTTTGTTGAAATTTCAAACTTTACATTGAAAATTAATGTTCTTTCTTTTATCAAAACATCCTCTCTGTTCCCATCAAGTGATGAACTAAATCAGTGATGATTAGTTTCTTTGAATGTTTTGAAAATATAATTTGTAAGTAAAACTATTAATTTTTTTAACTAAGGAAACTATTAACAAAATCCAGAATAATGCATATTTGCTACAAAGAAATAGCTTGATTTACCATAATAATGAAACCTATTAATTATATATATTTCTCATTTTCCTACTTGTATGCATTACCGTGACTTAAAAAAATAATCTTCCTTCTATAAAAAAAATACTGGTATCAATGTATAAAATAATTTTCCTCTGTATGAAAAGTTGTATGAATCTAAAGTGTACTTATTATTTTTTTTTTCAAGTAATTCCTTTTTTATTATTAAATTAAAAAATGAATCCTTTCTTTTATTTGCTTTTTGATATATTAAGGTATGACTGCTTTACTTATTCTATGGGTCTGGGCTGTCTCTTCTGTATTTCACATTACAAAATATATCAACTCAACATATTTATATTTAATTTGATAAGAAAAAAGTTACATTTCGACTTTTTATTTTGGTCACCTAATGATTGAGACAAATTTGAGGAAAATAAAATAAAAATATATTTATCACAGCCATTACAGTAAATCAGAAGGTAAATCTTAGAGAATTATTATTTTTCTCTAAATTAAAATTTTTCATGTTAAGCTTGCATTTTCACCATTTATATATTTTAATGAAAACTACAGTCTTCATAACTAAAATTGCAAATTTGTTTATTTCTGTCATTGCTGAATAAGAACTTGAAGGTTTTGACTTCTCCACAAAAATATTTGTTAATTCTATGTATATTTTTTAAATATTCAGTCTTTATATTTTTTATGATAGTTATGCTTATGTATTTAAGTCAAAATATTTGAATTTTTAAAGAAAACACTAATTGCATTATTTCCTCTATACATATACACAAAGACAAAGTTGTTGAATTAAAATAACTTTATTTTGTAAAAATGTTTTGGTGATATTTTTCATATTTTTTTAATTTCACTAGAGAATATTGCATGCTGTCAAAGACACTCACAAATAATTTATTTTCTAATAAATTCCATGTCATTCATGAGAACCTGGCTGATGTATATGGAAACATCATTTACTAAAAGTTTAAACTTGAGAATATTTTTAAATTGGTTTAAATCTTTGCTTTTTAATGATTTTTTTTTTTTCATTTTAAAAAATACATATAAATGTTAAAACCTCTGTTAGAAATTATTCCAAGAAGTCATTAAAAAAAATTTTTGTAAAATTTTTTATACCTGCTAGTTTGAGCAAATTTCAAAATTGAAATTTATATAGTTATTATACAAATTAATGTTTTAAAAGTATATAACAACAAATTTCCACAAAACCCAGAGCAGAGACAAGAATACATTTAATTATCTCTCTACCTACCCACCTGACTTATTAATACTCTATTAATCTTGTGCTTGCCAGATTTAACTCCCATTGAATATGTAGGACACAAATTCTTTGCTGCCATATTAATAAACACGTGCTTGGATAGATATACACATGCAGTGACTCTTACACATTGTAGACTCCATGGAATGTTGTGTAGTAGCTGCTGTTATTCTAGTGAATGGTGGAGCTACATGCTGTTTTTCTTTCTCCTTTTCAGTTTATTTGTTTTGTTTTTAATTTTTAAGAATAACATTATTTAGTATCTCCTAATTAGATTCTTTACCTTGTTTTTTGTAAACTTCCTTGGAAAAAATATTTCCTTTTGATTTTTACTAGATTCTGTTTTTCTCTGTTTAATTTTGCTTCATTTTCTGTCCTTATTGTGGCTCCAGCTTTCTTTGATATTTTCAGTCTGTACTCTCTTCTTTATGAGATAGAAAATAATGTTTTAGACTTTGTGGTTTATTGTAAATATGTTTAAAATTTGTTTAGCTTTAAAATGAAATGTTCTTTCGTGGCTCCTGTAGTTGGAAACTTAGAAGCCATGTTTGGAGGGTGAATAATTCATTTACATCTAATGTGAAAAGTAAATTATTCCATAAAAAAATCCATAGAAAGGTAGAAAATATAAATTTTGAAGACAAAAAACAAGTGATTTTGATATGTGAATTAAAATTGACATAATCTAACATTTAGATCTAAATGTAGAAGAGAAGTTTCTATTTTTAGGTTATATAAATTGGAAATGAGACATGATTTTGTTTAAATTATGAGCTGTTGTATTTTTCATTAAGTTTTGATTAATTTTTACATTATTTTTTCTCATAATATTTCAATTTGTCATACTGTCTGTGACAACATTTTTGAAATCTAAAAAAATGTAACCTAAGTAATAATGAAAATATTTAATCCCAGAATCCAAATAATTTAATACTCTTACTAGCTACTACATAGTAAACAAACAATATGGTATAAAGAATTCAAAGGATAAAGTGTCAGCATGACTAGAATTAAACTGTCTAACCATAAGGTTATGTAACAAATATGATTAACACATTGCCCATGTTAGATGAGTGCCTAAGATATAGGATGCAATATTCACTCTTGTCAAAAACTACTTTTTTTTGTTTTTTAAATTTCACACTGCTTAGAAGGTATATTAACTGAGGATATTTTGATAAAAAGCAACAGTAAGATGGAAACTAGTCAACAGTCATGATATGCACATTCTCTCATGTATCAGAAAATTAAACTACAGAATTTTAGAAATATATGTATTACTATTGTAGCAAAAATAGCACTAAGAGAAACACATTTCTATGATTCATTAATATTTCTAAAAGGGAAATATTGACACAGCTTAAAAATAGTATTATCATTTAAAGAAATTGCTTGCATTTCCCAGAAGTTTCCAATAATTTTGCTTTTCTTGGTATTTCAGATAAAAGGTACAAGTTTGATTTTCTTATAGTTTAGGTTGATAGTAACAATAGATAATGTTCACATTTTCAAATGGCATATAATATTGTAATAATTGGTTTTACAAAATGAGAATAATTCATTTTTTGCTTTTATCTATCATTTTGGTTCATTCTTTTCTCCCATATCACCACCAGTTTGAGTGTTGCGTGTGAATTAGTTTATTATATAAAACGTGATTTTTCTTTCTCTCTTGAGAATCTAATTGGATCAAGTAAGTATGAATATAATACATATAATATTGTATTTCAAACATCAGGACTATATTCACTTTCTCTTGTTCTTATTTCAGCTGTGTGTTCAAAAGTTAAGGATCCTGATTGAGGATTCTGATCAAAACTGTAAGTAGTGCTGATATTCATTTTTGTTCATATGATTACTTTATATATATATATGCACACACACACACACACACACACAGTTACTTTGAATGCATCAACAATGAATATTTATAAAAAGAACAACTTGAAAACTAGTTACTTTGGTGGCGGTATATATTGGTATGGTAAAAATGTTTGTTTGATTTATCAAGTAAGAATAAGACTTTTTTTTTTTTTATTCTAACATGAATTTTATTGAAAACACATTTTCAATTTTGTTCCACTTTTTTGCCATCTTTCAGGCAATTTCATAATTCTTTCCACTTGGTACTTATCTTTCTTAGCTCTAAACACCTTTTTACAATCTTTCAGAAATTTGAATTTTTTTTTTTTTCCATTAAAAGACATTTGTAAAGATTGGAATTAACTTAATTAATTTTGCATACTTTTCATTGCTTGCTGTCATTAAGTGGACTAATTGAGAGCAATACTAGTTCAAATTAATCATTAGATTATCCTAAAAGTAGAGAACTCTTTTCTAATACCACCATATACATACTATCTCCTTTGGATGAAAACCAGCTTTTGGTATGGTTAGCAGTGATTCATTTCATTGGCTTATTATCTCTTGCATTTCATATTGTTTAAATGATCTACTGTTTAATGCTCATTGCATGTTTGTTTTTTAAAAAAACAAAAAAAAAACATTTTTGCTATATTTAAGTATCAAATCATGTCTTGAAATATTGTTGTTGTTGTTGTTGTGTGTGTGTGTGTATGTGTGTGTGTGTGTATATATATATATATATATATATATATATATATATATATATATAATGTGTGTGTGTAAACACAGACAAAGCATACCTATCAAAGAAACTGGCCTTTAAATCAGCCAAAGGAAAGTTTCAAGCAAAATTGAGATAAAATCAAAAAATAATAACCATAAATAGATAGTTTATATAAAGAAAAATAACTTAAAAATATTTAAAATTAAAAATTTTTTTAAAAGAAATATGAATGTAAAACAGTAAAATTATAAAAATAATAAATATATATATATATATATATATATATATATATATAAAAAATGTGGAAGTAACTTATAATGATTTTTGATGTGTGTTCTGAATAAAGTGTCAGCTGTTCAAATCAGCGACTATACAATCTCCCTTTATGACCTGTGGCTTTATACTAGAACCATTCTGGTACCAAACAGTTTATGTATTAATACTTTTTGCTGTTTTTTAATTATTTTACATCTCACTATATTCTAGATAAATTCTTAATAGCAGCCTGTACTTGCTCTGTTGGTACTCCTCTCTTGGCAAAGTTGTATGAAACTTGCTGTGAAGTACTCGCCCAAGAAATATTATCTCTTTGCTATTTAACATGTCTCACAGAGTGGCAACATCGATCCTTAATTCTTCTGACTTCGACACATTTAGTAGTATAGAGTATCTACTAAGCTTTTATCTAACTTGTAATCAATTCTGACAAGAAGAAAAGTGTGATATCTCCCAGATGATTTAAGTAATCTAAATTACTATCTCAGCATATTCAACTAGTGCTATTGTTTCAGTAAATAGTTGATTTTTTTTCTAGTTTACTAATAAATAGGACAGTGTTAACTCTTCTTGTCTTGTAAAAATATGATGTGAACACTTTGAGAATCTCCATTAGGAAGATTGGCAAAAGAAACCTGATTAAATTAACTGGAGTTTAGGGAAGAACAATTTTATATTTTCATTAGTTACACCAATTACTAGTTTATTCAATATTGCCACATTGAAACATCAGTTTCTGTATGATCACTGAAGTTAAGCAACATTGAGTCTGGTCAGTACCTAGATGAGCGGCCGTTTGTATTTACTATTATGATTATTTGAAATTGAGTCATGGAGATTAGAGAGATAATCCTCATATGATTTTTGATAAATTCTAACAGTTGTCTTGATAAAACATTTGTGTTTCAGTAAAATATCTGGGTTTATTAGCGATGTCCAAAATCTTGGCTACTCATCCTAAGAGTGTACAGGCCCACAAAGATCTCATTCTTCAATGTCTAGATGACAAGGATGAGTCTATAAGGCTTCGAGCTCTTGATCTCTTGTATGGAATGGTAAGTACAAATTTTTTTTTTGTATTCATATTATTTTTAAAATATTTTAAAAATTAATTGATATATCTTTGTATAAATCTATTAAATTCATAGTCTGTCACATAATTATTACATGAATTTTGATCTGAAATTTTCACTGTAATAATATAGTTACCACTGAATTAAGTGCAATGATCGAGAAGATTATTGAAATATATTTGTGCAAAATATTTTTTCATCATCAGATTGTAAACTTATTGATTCTCATTTTTTAATGCTATGTACCTTCAGCAATCATGGTTCTCCACAGCTACTTTTTCTTTAATATTTGTAAATTGGCACACCTGTTCATAGGAAAGGTAGTGATCTCCCATTGCTTTCATTTGCCTCTCAATTATCCTTCTGCTAGACTGGTTGTTCTAATAAGACTGAAACCCACTCTGCTCTACTATTTTACCAGTAGCAGGGGGAGCAGAGATGGATGCATATTTTTTCCCCAGGGATGAAGTGAACACAAAATCTCACGGATTAAATTTTAAATCTAATTCCATTTTGCATGCTAGTAACCATTACGTCACTTGTATATCGATCGATTAATGCATCTATATAAAATCTACTTATACATCACAATGACAATTTTATTGTGTTTTATCTGATATACAAACTCATTTTTGTCTATTGTCACTTACTTTCAGGACAGCTTGCTAATTTTCAGTGGTTATAAATCTGTTGAATTTTATCTACAAAAAATACATAGTTTTAAAATAATTATACCCTTGTAATACAATATTGAAAAGCATTTTAGTATGATTGCAGAATATATTTAAAACTTTCATTCTGTCATTGACAAGGATATATTCCTCTAATGATTACTGCTCAATTGTAGTTTTGTATGAAAAATGATTTCACTTTCTCTATCCCAGGTTTCAAAGAAAAATCTTATGGAAATTGTCAAGAAATTGATGATTCACATGGACAAAGCTGAAGGTTCCCATTATAGAGATGAGCTGTTATCCAAGATTATAGAGATCTGTAGCCAGTCAAATTATCAATATGTCACCAATTTTGAATGGTAAACAAAATATAGATTAATTTTTCTGTTAAGTTATTTCTTCTTAATATTTTCTAAAGTAATCCATTGTAGTATTTAATGAAATTAAAGCTATTTCAAGATAATATCCTCCGTTTACTAAATGGTTTATCTAATACCTTGTTGCTATTTCTGAAACTGTTTGAAATTGATGTGTTGGTACTTTTTTTTAAAATGTTGAATAATTACTATTTTAAATAAAAAAAATTTAATTTAAAAATTCTATTTCTCTCATTCTTATATATACACACAAAGTGGATCACTGTAGATTAATATGTAATTATAAATTAAATTTTGATCTAATATTCAATCTTTGATAAACATTCTCCACTGAATTAAGTGCATTGATGAAGGACATTTGTATAATCTTTTGGCTTAGGAAACATTCTAAAGTTGAAGACCTAATTAATTAGTTCTTCAACTTTAGAATGTTTCCTACTTTCACATGATAAAATTATTAAAAATCAATTTAAATTTTTTATTTAAAATGAATTGTTAAAATGCTGTCAGTTTAAAAAAAGTTTTTTTTTGTTTTTTAATTGTAAGTTTTTAACTGACAAATGTTTATTGATTCCAGGTATGTCAGTATATTAGTTGAACTGACGCGAATGGAAGGCACGCAGCATGGTAAACTTATTGCTAGTCAAATGTTGGATGTTGCAATACGGGTACAAACAATTAGGAATTTTGCAGTACAACAAATGGTGGGTATTTAATGTTTTGGTACAATTTCATAGGAATTTGTTTTTACCACTTATACACAAAAACTAAATGTATTTAAATCTTTAACTATATCATAACACGACAGTAAGCAGTAACTGTGCATTGTCAGATTTCTTTTTTTATTGTTTGTGTCTAATATATATGAAATTAATACAGCACATTTTTTTCTCGACAACTATTGTAAATCATAACTAATGCACTAAAATACTGTAGGTCAGAATTCAAATTCTATCTGACATTTGTGTTTTTGAGGTACATAAATGTATTAATGTGCCTAGTTTCCATTATTGAATTAATTTGATGGCCTTTCACTAAATTTTAAATGATAAAAATTTGTTCCTTGCTGAAAATAACTTTATATCATATAATTAGGTACCACAGATGAAAATTTCAAATAGGTACTAGGCGTTATCTGATTGCATCTTCATGATTAAAGAAACTTAGAAGAAGATCAACGGGATGCAAAGAAAATAGAGGCTAAGTTAAAAACAGCTTTTACGGATGGAGTTTTTTCTGCATATGCAAAGCTCATGAAGATGCGTCGAAGCCGTTGATGTGTATGCAACGAAAATACAAAGACTGACGGAATTAGCAGGGTTTGAAGGAAGTAGACAAGAGCAGATCGTGAAGCTCGTGTTTGTTAATGAGTTCCCAGAAAGTATTTCGGTGCCACTACAGCAGCTGCCAAATGTGGAGAAACTGGAACTCTGTGAAATAATTTCAACTGCCAGTGTGCTTACAGCCACTCGGAGACCAGAAGTAGTAGCGATCGCAGAACGAGAACCTAAACTTGGAAGACCAAGAGTGATCAAACTGTTTAGTGGCAAATGTTATAACTGCAAGGGTCCTCACTTGTTGAGAGACTGTAGGGAACCAATCAAGGTGACCTGCTATGGATGCGGCGAGCAGGTGCATTATGTAAAACACTGCCCACAGGGAAAAGAACAGGGGGCAATCGGTGCGCCGGCAGTTACCCCTTCAAATCAGCAATGGCGCAAACCAGAACACTACCAACAATAGAAGCACTGATAGAAGGCATAATGCTAAGGCCCTAATTGATACTGGCAGCACTGCAACATTAATCCGGTTGGGTCTTTCAACTGATTGTAGGAGTACAAGTACTGTAAGAGCAGTGGATGGACAGGAGGTTCTGTGCAGAGGGATCAGCACAGTGACGTTGGACAGTTACTGAGAATCGAGGCAATTGTGATGGAAAAGATCATTGATGGTGTTGACATCATTGTGGGCATGGATGTTATCCGCCAGCTTGGAGGGGTTACCGTCTACGGAAATGGTAATATGGAATTCAGCGGAGGAGATTGTACTATGAACATACAACCAAACAGCAAGAGTAGCAAAAGAATTCAATGCGAAGTGGTAGATAAGGACTTTGGTGGAAGATTTGATGGGAAGAAGTGGACCGTGGAATGGAAATGGATTTCAGAACCCCCGATATTAAAAAAAACGTTAGTCACTATCATGCTAAACTGAGTAAGGAGAAGAAGGTTGAGTTCGACAGTGAAGTTAAACGGTGGATTGAGGAAGGAATCTTAATCCCATGGGACCAGGATGTTCAGATGGGAGTGCTACCCTTAATGGCGATGGAACAACCCACAAAAAACAAGGTCAGGCCAGTTCTCGATTACTGAGAACTAAATAAATTATGTGTCATTCTGGTGGGGATGCAATTGACGTTTGTGGAGAAACAATAAGGAAATGGAGGCAAATGACAACGGCATCAAAAATTGTTGATCTAAGGTCCGCATATTTGCAAATACATGTCGTGAGACATCTATAGAAGTACCAGTTAGTTTGGTACGAGGGACATACCTATAGGTTGGGTTTCGGACTAAATGTAGCCCCAAAGATTGTCAAAAATCCTAAAAAAAATGTGCTAACAAAAGAGGAAAACATCAGAAAAAACACAGATTCGTATATTGACGATATACTGGTGGATGAAACGGTGGTACCAGCTGCAGACCTTGTAAATCATCTTAACAACTTTTGCTTAACAGCAAAGCTACCAGAATCATTAGGAGGAGGAGCAGCATTGAGTCTTTGGTTTCATATGGATAAAGCAGGAGATCTGGTATTTGCGAGAGGGAATGACCTGCCTGAGGTATATGAGGAAATGAGCAGGCGTGAACTGCACTCTGTCTGCGGAAAAATGGTGGGCCACTACCCAATAGCTGGATATCTTAGAATTGCCTGCAGTTATTTGAAGAGAAGAGCAGTATAAATCGATTGGGAAGACATAATGGATAGTGAAACAACCAGTGTAGTACGGGAAGTTGTGGAAGTGGTTCGACACCACAATCCAGTTCGAGGGAGATGGCATGTTCCCAAATTGGAAAAGGGTGTTGTATGGTGCAACGCAAGCAGTATGGCCACTGGTGTATGTATTGCGATCGATGGTGTGATAGTCGAAGATGCGGCATGGTTAAGAAAGAAACATGACTACAACCCTATCAACGTTGCTGAGTTGGTTGGTACAATAAAGGATGTAAACCTCGCGTTGAAATGGTGTCTAAAAGAGATTGAGATTCGAATTGATTCGGTTACTGTCCGCAGTTGGATCAGTCTTATGATAATAGACGAAAAAAGGATCTGTGCAAAAGGAGTGGCAGAGCTAATTATCATGCGACGTTTGGGGATTCTGAGAGAAATGATTGATGAATTTAACTTAAAATTGAGTGTAATGTTCGTGCCCTCTGACAGAAATAAGGCCGATGCTCTAACCAGAGTGAAAAAGAGTTGGCTGAAAGTAGAGAAAGCTATTACAGCGATGTGCCGTGCAGGCCGAGATGAGGTCAAGGAGTTGTACAAAACTGCATCATGTAGGAGTGGACAGAACACTATATCTAGTACGGAAAGTTTACCCGGAGGTGTCAAGAGATACTGTATAGAAGGTGGTTAGAAGCTGCGATTGTTGTCAATCAATCGACCTGTCGCCAAATGTTCAAGAATTAGGAGAGATCCAAGTAGACACCAATTGGAACAGATTATCTATGTGATGCATTTTAGAGGTGAAACGTATTTGACTATAGTTGATTGTGGCCCTGGCCGGTTCGCCATTTGGAGGGAGATTCGAGCAGAAACGGCAGACATCATTGCGAAGGATTTGGAGGAAATTTTTTTTGAGCGTGGACTGGTTGAAGAGGTACTCATGGACAATGGGACAGCATTCTGTTCGAAAGTGTTTCAGGAGATATTGGATAAGTGGAGCACTAGGCAATATTATAGAGCATTGTACAGGCCTAGTGGAAATGGTATCGTGGAACGAAACCACCGAACTATAAAAGTTATTGCCAAGAGAGGAGGAATATCGCCTGCAGAAGCAGTATTTTGGTATAATATGTTGCCTAAATCTGGCCAACATGAAGACACTGTGCTGCACAGAGCAGTTTACACATACCAATGGAGACATCCTAGATTTGGATCATGTTTAACATGCTCTGACGGCCATGAATCTATGCGGATTGGAGAGGAGGTTTGGGTCAAGCCAACTGGAGCCCGCTGCACGACAAAATGAACAAGAGGAACGGTTACCGGGGCACAGTCGAGCAACATTGTTTAGGTGGATGGTATGCCAAAGCATATCCTTGACCTTAGAGTGATTCAAGAGGATTTAGAGAATGATGGAGACAATGGGAGAAGTTCTCATGAGGCTCAGCCCCAAACACTGTGGAGATCGCAAAGAGAGTGACATTCACCCAGATGGAAGGATGATTATATAACGTGAGATGTGATCATGAGTGCGGGGGTGTAGTTTTAAAAAAAAAAATTACATCATTGGCGTCTGTACATAAAAAGAGTCTCGTGGGGAAGCTATATATTATTTTTAAGCTGGAAAATTAATGGAAAATCACGGCATTCAGGAGATGTGGATTGAAAAAAGCTAAAAAATATAGAGTGTATGAAAGATGGTGAGAGAAGAGGAAGTTAGTCTACAAACAGCAAAACAATATGACATACAACATCTACATTTTGTCACTCAGAATTAACGCCTACTAAGGAATTTAAGACAGTCTCTCAAATTTAAACTACATTTTTTATGACGAAAACGTTTTTTAAATCCCATTTACATTTTTCATATAGAAAATTAATATTTAAAACAAATTCTTACCAATTTCCTTGAAAATTTCATCCATAGAAAACATGCTGGTTGATTCTTTTGCATCCGTGTTGACACTGTGTATTGAGTCTCGCGTGGAGTTGAAATGATGGCCGAGCGAGTCGCACATGGTTACACATAATCACACATGTGCAAAATGGAGCTATCATTTCATATTTGATTTTGATTTAGTTTCATAGATTATTAAATGAGCGTTTTAATGATATATTTTATGTGTTTTTATTTTTACAAGAAGCATTTGAATTTTACAATCAAACTTTTCATTTGAATTGTTTACAAACTTCTTATTAAAATTAAAAAATATAAAATATATGAAAATGAAGCCTAGAATGTTAACTTTCAAACTAACGTATTACCAAAATTGTAATAAACCCTGTGGAGTGCGCATATTACAAAATTTGAGGAAGTCTAAACTGCTGCCAGTGAAAAAAAAATGAACAAAATTTTGCGAAATCACCAAAATGTCACTATTTTCAAACTGTAATGTTCCTCGCACACTGTAGTACATATAAAAATAAATAAGACAGAAACAAAGTTCATGAAATAAGCTTTTATTTGGTATGCATTATGTTTTTATGGAGATATTGAATGAAATAACACGGCGAGTTGAATATATGCATTTTTTAGTGTTTAGTTAAGAATTTCCTCGGCTGTAAGCTGAGTGTTGGGATACCTAATATAATTATCATTTTAATTCCTTATTAGATAATCTATACAATTATTAATATATTAATATTTAAGTATGCCTCTTGTTATATTTGAATTTATACTGCAGAAACATTTTTTTAAATCACCCATTAGGGAAAATTAAATAGATTGTGTTTAGATTTTGTGAAATAGCTCATTTAAATTTTATTTCAGGCTGTACTGTTGGATAATTCCCATGTACTGGCATCCAACTCTCAGAGAAATGGAATTTGTGAAGTGCTGTATGCTGCTGCTTGGATCTGCGGAGAGTTCTCAGAGTAAAAAATTTAATTTCTCTATTTCAATGTTTTTTTCATGTAATGTGCTCGGTTTTAGCTTAAATTTTTGCTAACTAGATCTGATTAAAATAATCTTTATATTTAGTTCTTGTAGCTCAGTTTATTTTATCCATAAGCCTTCACGAGTTCATATTTTTAAGCATTATGCGTTTCATTATAAGTATAATGTTTACTCATTTTTCTTTCTAGTAAGCTTCACATTGTTACTTTTAAAACTGCTGTCTTTGGTATATTAAATAGATATTAATAATATTTACTTGATATTGTTAATGGTAATGCTTTCACTTGAAATTTATAAAGTCTTTCTTTTAAAACAATTTTTTAGGAAAACAGGTTTCTAAAGTCCAGTAGCTACTATCACTCTTTCCAGTATTGATAGGGACTTCCTCCCTAACATTTTATTTCAAGTATTGTGGAACATCAACATCTTGATTATGTCATAAGTTACCTGTGATAACCATTTTAGTTGTTGCTACTGTTGAAAGTCCTCAAGTGATGTGGTTTCTATTATTTGGTACAGTTCATTGTTTGTGATTCTGTAGTGCCAGTCTGCAATGTTTGAAGAATTGTTGGGCAAGACTGCCTCAGTCTATTCTATGTTCAATTTCCTTATCTCCTATACTAAATTTGTTTTTAACTGATCCATAAACCAAGATATTTTTTTAAGTTAATGAGAAGATGAAGTCTCTATTGATGTGCTCATATGCTGTTAATGTCAACATAGCTGATATACAATTTCCTATTAGAGAGGCATGTCATTTCTTGGAATTGTTTGATAGTATCTTTACATCTATTACCAGAATGAAAACCAAGTTGTGAAGGGTTGACTGTCATAAAACGATGAGAGCCTAGTTTCTTAATATTAACATAATGGATCCAATTGACATACCATTTTATGGGTGTAAATCTTGAGGGGGTACCTTCTCGTTTCCATAGTGCATTAATGCACAATAAACCCCGCTTTTTGAGGCTGCATTTCTGATTCCAAACTTCCTTTAGAAAATAGAGAAACTTGTTATTGAATCTAGGAAGTGACCTATTTTCAGAAGGTTCAGCCCATGGTGTTCTATATTAGACGGCCAAGTCATAATGTAGTGAAAGGAGGCTTATGTCATATAATAAAATTTAATTATTTAATTTGATATTCTAAAAATGCAGGGATGAAATATTAACTGTGTTCTTGTTTGCTGCTCAGTCATTTTTTCAGGTTCTTCTATAAAGTATTTATTTACTCAAGTTGGTTCATTATTATTTGTTTGGTAATGGACTTTGTAATAATTGGATGTATATTAGTATATGGTTCTATTTCTGTCAGTATCTTTAGTTTAATGTGATCAGGTTTGAAATGTGATTCAAAGTGTATTTTGAGACCAGGATATTTCTTCTGTGTTGGTTTTGATTGTATGTTATTGTGAGTTTTTGCTTTTCTTCACATTTTAACACATTGTCTATGCTGCTTGGCTTGATTAATTTTGTTTCCAATTTTCTGGAGATATTGGTTTCTCAAAGCATTAACTAGTTTTTTAATTTTCTTTGTTAATTGTTTAGTATTTTTTTTCTTTTGTTTTTTGTTTTCTTTTTAACTCTGGATTGTTGTCCAATGTTGCCTGGGTGATTTTCATGGCTTGTGTTGGCAGAAACAAGTTACTTTGTTGGCTCGTGTTGTCAGTTACAAGTAGTCTGTGATCAGATTCAAAGTAGGGGTTTTATAATCTAATATCTGTCACAAACTGCCTTACTGCAAGAGGGCTGAAGTTAATCTTTTTTGGTTACATTATTTGGGCTATGCCATGTTTCATGAGATGGTATATTTTTTTGAGTAACAAAATTGCTGTTCAAGGCTTCTGTTTCAAAGGAGCAGTGGTGTTTAAAAATACTTGAGGTAGTATTAAAATCCCCATTAATGCAGAGTTATTTATTTATTTTTATATATATATATATATATATATATATATATATACACACACACACACAAAGTCTAGGGTAGAATTTCTCTTTTTTTTTTGAAACCACACTTTTGTCAGTTGATATCAATTCACTTGAAGAATTTTTTAAGTTTTGACTTTGTAGTCAGTGCTAGAGTATGTGGCTGACTAGATCTTACCTTACCAGTAGCAGATTTTTTTACCTCTACCTGGTGTATCATGGAGAAACACGTTCTTTGGTAATTCGTGACAGACTGTGTAGTATTCAGTTTGACTTTTAGGCATTCTCATGAGGTTAAAAAGCTTGCTTTTATATCAGTTTCCCTCTAGATAGATGACGATTAAAATGGCTAATGAGTTCTAGTTATCCGTTTGGATTTCTATTAGTTTGCCTTATCCGATATGAAGTACCTTCGCCACAACTGAGAGTGTTCCTCTTACACACATATGAAAACACATATAGCATGTTAAATCTTAAGACATTGTGACTATTTGTTGATAGGCATAAAATTGAACTACATAAAGTTTTAACTTTGTATAAAGTTCACACAGACCTAACTGTGTGTGTGTGTGTGTGTGTGTGTATAGTGTGGAGAGAGGGGATGGAAAGTTCTAGATTTGTTTTGTCTTTTTAAATTCAAAGAAAACTCTTGCTTTAATTGTATTTGAGTTAATAGTGATATTAAATCACAATTATATTCATTGACAGATAAATTATTCAGAGGGTTTTAGAGAATACCAAATTTAAAAAAAATAAAATCATAATCTTCTCCTTGTGGGTTTCATGGGGCATAAATAATGTAAATTAACAACAAGCACAAATATTATTAGTATTGCTATGCCATTAAATATTTATATATAAAACTGTAAATTCTCTTTTGTAAAATTTATTCATAAGCTATAACAAATGTTTGAGATAAGGTTGCCACGGCTTGCTAATATATACTGCCCCACATGTCACATTTCAGGTTAATTTCTAACAGACCTATTTCTTTTATAGTCAATTTATGTCTGTTTTATGTAAAACTTGTTAAAACCATCCAAAAATATACAAACAGGTTGTTTTTTTCTCTCTTTTTAAACAGAAAAGTAATAAAAAAAGATTGTAAACACACAAAAAAGTTAGCAAAGAATTAAGCAGCAATACAAAACAAATAGAAGTAAAAAAAACAAAAAACTAACCAACTGTTTCTCTATACATCAATTTTCTTTTGATGTTGCCTTTTTTAAAACATTCTACAATATTTTTTTTGAACTTCATCCGATGAAAACTTTCGGTTATTGTAAAATATATTCACAACAGTTTTTGTTGCAAAGTGAATTCCTTTTTCAGTGTGTTCACAAGTAAAAACATTTTAGAGAATAATTTTCAAAAATTCTTTCAGCAGTTTCTTTTTTAGTGGATGTTTTACAATAAATTTATCTGCATAGTCAAGTATAGCAAAACAAGCACAAACAAATTCTGCCATTTGGCTAGATGGAACCCTAAAACCTCCTCAAGAAAGTAAGTCATAGTACTGCTTCTCTGTAGTGTCATCACTATTATTGCCTACCATGACCATTTCACATTGAAAATGGTTTTAACTTTTCTCTAATAAAGAAAAAGATGGTAATAGAAATTTCTCCAGAAGTAATTTGCAGCCTTGTTGAGATGTATGGTGCAGTAGTAAGACATCATGTATTAGTTCTGCAGAAAATGAAGGATGACCTCTTGGTTGGTAATGTCTTTTTTGTAATTCTTCCACTACGTTTTGTATATAGTTTGGGAAATTTTCTAACATGCATCTTGTAAGTTTAGCATTATGTCCATGTATAAACCACTGGGGTAACAGTATAGGGGTTCCATCACACTGGAGCTGGACATGAAGCTTTTAATCAATGTGAATACATTCTTTTATAGATAGAAAATGTGCTTCATTCTATAAATTAGAATATAATCTTCCTTTTTTTTCTTATCTTTTTTTTCTTATCTTTTTTTTCTTATCTTTTTTTTTTCTTATCTTTTTTTTTCTTATCTTTTTTTTTCTTATCTTTTTTTTCTTATCTTTTTTTTTCTTATCTTTTTTTTTCTTATCTTTTTTTTCTTATCTTTTTTCTTATCTTTTTTTTCTTATCTTTTTTTTCTTATCTTTTTTTTCTTATCTTTTTTTTCTTATCTTTTTTTTCTTATCTTTTTTTTCTTATCTTTTTTTTCTTATCTTTTTTTTCTTATCTTTTTTTTCTTATCTTTTTTTTCTTATCTTTTTTTTCTTATCTTTTTTTTCTTATCTTTTTTTTCTTATCTTTTTTTTCTTATCTTTTTTTTCTTATCTTTTTTTTTCTTTTCTCTTTTTTCTTTTCTCTTTTTTCTTTTCTTTTTTTTCTTTTCTTTTTTTTCTTTTCTTTTTTTTCTTTTCTTTTTTTTCTTTTCTTTTTTTTCTTTTCTTTTTTTCTTTTCTTTTTTTTTCTTATCTTTTTTTTCTTATCTTTTTTTTCTTATCTTTTTTTTCTTATCTTTTTTTTCTTATCTTTTTTTTTCTTATCTTTTTTTTTCTTTTCTCTTTTTTCTTTTCTCTTTTTTCTTTTCTTTTTTTTCTTTTCTTTTTTTTCTTTTCTTTTTTTTCTTTTCTTTTTTTTCTTTTCTTTTTTTTCTTTTCTTTTTTTTCTTTTCTTTTTTTTCTTTTCTTTTTTTTCTTTTCTTTTTTTTCTTTTCTTTTTTTTTCTTTTCTTTTTTCTTTTCTCTTTTTCTTTTCTTTTTTCTTTTTCTTTTCTTTTTTTTTCCTTTTCTTTTTCTTTTTCTTTTCTTTTTCTTTTCTTTTTCTTTTTTTCTTTTTTTTTTTCTTTTCTTTTTTTTTTCTTTTCTTTTTTTTTTCTTTTCTTTTTTTTTTCTTTTCTTTTTTTTTTCTTTTCTTTTTTTTTTCTTTTCTTTTTTTTTTCTTTTCTTTTTTTTTTCTTTTCTTTTTTTTTTCTTTTCTTTTTTTTTTCTTTTCTTTTTTTTTTCTTTTCTTTTTTTTTTCTTTTCTTTTTTTTTTCTTTTCTTTTTTTTTTCTTTTCTTTTTTTTTTCTTTTCTTTTTTTTTTTCTTTTTGTTATAAATTCAAAACCATTAGGACAACACTTTACTTTTTCCAACTGAGTAAAATCCTTTATCGTATCAACTGAAATAAAATCATGAAATTCATCAGTTTGGACCAGTCATTGTTTTGGAAGCTTTCTGAATTCCCTTGTATTCGGCAAAAGAGATGGTTTTATTTTTTCTTCTGAATGTATTGTAGGTATTGGATGTAAATCCCAATTCAGTTTGTTTCTCTTCAAAGTGTTTCATACAGAGAACTGAATTTTTCATAGGAAACCAATCAATATGATTAACAAATTTTATCCATTTTTCTACAAGGTTGGATTTTTCAAAATGAAAAAAAAATGTTGATACTTTTTCACTGTTAGTAACATATCCACTAGAACAGCCAAAGGCAACACATTTGTTAATCATTTTTGTTAAACAAAATATCACAACAAACTTTATAATTTAATCTTTAAATGCAATGGACTATGAGGTAGAAAATATACCTAATAGCGATCATTTGCAAAATGGGCTGTATACGTAATTGAAAATCATAAAAGCGAGGTAACTCACAGCTGTTTATAATTTGTGGATTAGTATAAAAAAAAAAGTTATAAATATGTATTTTAGTGTTGAAAACATGTATAGGGAATTGAAATAACATCTGATAAATTCTACGTAATTGTATGTTGTTTATGTTCTAAGATTTCAATTTTTAAAGTTACCTTCCTTTTAGATTTGTAATATTCTAAGCAGATATTCACTTTTTATTTTTTTTAACATCGGCCTATTAGAATTCAGCTTGTTATGTGACATGTAGGACTGTATAATGCTAGTTGGCCATGGGATTGTCTATAAAAATCTATATAAAAAATTTATTTTAAAGCAAGGCACTTGTCTTAAATCAGTTATCATTTGTCAATGATGTTTATATGTACATCATTATTACATGGTCTTATAATTTAATAATTAAAGCCACAATTATATCTTTTTGTAAAATTTTCATGAACCATAAAGCAAAAATCTCTAATATTCATTAAACTTCACACTTGCTGGAATTTTTCTCAATTTCTTTAACATTGAAAGGTTACTAGTAAAATTGACAAGAAAGGTTGATATTTATTTTTATCAGATGTTCTTTTATCAGTTAAGTTAATACATTCTATTAAAACATCTAAGTTAAAGGTTACAACCAATGATTGAAATTGATTAATATAAACCTTGTTTTGATATTTTGTACTGTACAAAAATTTCTGCTTTTACATATAGTTTCTTATTAGTTATTTAAGTAAATTTATATTGATATTTTAGAATCATATAAACATTACTATTGATTTCCAGTTTACTTTGAAGGCAAATCTTCTGTAAACTGTATTTACCTTCAGGCTAACTTTAAATTTAATTCATCAATCTGAAGGACAAAATAATTAATACATATGAATAAGGAGAAAAGTGGTCTAATTTCTCAGAAATAATAGTACTCATTTATACTCCATAAAAGCAAAGCGTAGAAAAGATGTTCACAAATTAATGTTTCTTTTTTCTTAAACTAATTACATGGAATTTGTTAATAAATTATTTTTGTTGAGTTTTAATCATGATTAAAGAATTTCTTTCATTTTTAAATATAAGGTATCTAAAAGATCCCAAGACCACACTGGAAGCCATGCTGCGACCTAAAATCACTGCCTTGCCCGGCCATATTCAGAGTGTTTATGTACAAAATTTACTCAAACTTTATGCCAACATCCTGAAAAAAGCAGAAGAAGATAATGATGAGGTGGTGATGAAAGAAATTGGTCAATTGTTACTTGACAAAATACCAATGTTCATACATAGTGCAGACCTTGAAGTGCAAGAAAGAGTAAGTATTTATCAATCCCTTTTAAATCTACTAATATCTTTTAATAACAGTTTAATAAAAAAAAAAAGATTGTTTTAATTTAAACAAGTTGTGTTTGAAAAAAAGGTACATTTATAATCAAAATAATGAATTTGAATTATCTCTTTGAATATTTGAATTTATTCTAGAAAGGATGAATTAACATCTCTAACCACTGTTGATTAACTTACTTTTACAGAAGTTTACTGCCATTATTAGACAATCTTACATTGCTTTAGAAGAAAAAATAAAACTGATATGACTGAGCAATGTTTCAATGATCTAAACACTAATGTCTGTAGAATACTGTTTTTTATGATACAAAGCATATAGGTTCCGAATTTCAATTGATGAGGAAGAAATAGAAACTAAAAAGGAAGTAGATAAGGTGAATGATTATTTTTTAATATAATAACCTTCTCTGCAAATTGCCTTCTTTATTATTGCTTTATAATTTTACTTGTAAATTTTCTATAGGCATGTTGTGTCTTACAATTGGTAAAATATATAATGAAATTGCAAGACAAAGGAAACCAGTTAGCTGATGAATTAGCTTTACTATTTGCTGGTGAGCTCAACCCTGTTGCATTGAAAGCTCAGAAGAAAGTTCCTGTTCCAGAAAAGTAAGGGAAATATTTTGTGCTGTTTTTCATGAGAATTTTTCCAAACAATTTATATATTGTTGAATACTAAAATGTTTTATCTTTTTGAAAGTTACTATTTTTGTTTCATTGTAATTAATCAGTTATCACACTATTGGAAAAGCAATCTTAAAAATAGATATTAGTTAAATAAAATCAATATATGGCAATAATTTCAAAGCTTGTCTTTTTTTCCAAGTGGATACAGAATAAGAGATTATATTGAGTTGTTTTTTTTTTTTCATGTTTACTTATTTCACAAATTAGCTTCAGTAAACTTATTGTTTCAAAAAGATTTTCTCCCAGTTAAATGGAAAAAAAACAATATATTGGAAATTAGGTTGAAAAATTGGAAATCTATAATCTTTGGACTACAATTAGGTCTTCAATTTTAGAATTAAATAAAATCAATCTGTAAGCTGTTATGGCAACTTTATAAATCAAAAGATTTTAGCAGTTTTACCAAAATATGATGGATTTTTTACAATTATTTATTCATGATAATTGCATATACGCTTGATGATTTTATATCTTTGCAATTCAGACTGGATTTGGATCAATGGATTAATGAAATTCCTTCAGAAAGCTCTGATGAAGAAGTACGGGGTTCTTCATTCTTTACAATGACCAATGAAGATAACAGGTATATAAATTATTTTCAATACAAAATTTATTCAATAATATTTAAATAAATTATAAAATAAAAATATAATTATTAAAATTCTGCATTGCTATTTAACTGAATCTATTATATGTATATGACAATTTATATAATATTTTGAGTTTTTTTTTTTTCTTTGGTTGTAGGTCTTCATATCATAATGATGTCAGAAAAGTTCCTGAACCAACTGAAGAGGAATTAGAAAGAGTGAGTTATTAAACTAGAATATCAAATAATTTTCAAAATTACTTACAAATTACAAAATTTACTAGTTGTGAAATTAATTTTTTTTTCTGTTATATCAGAACAGAATTAGTGAAAAAAATCAACAGGTTGTTACCATTATTTTTGTATATGTGCCATAAATGTAATCTAGTGCTATCTTGATATATGAAAGTACTGCCTCCTCAGATCTGTGAAAATGAAGATAAGTATTTGTTGCATGCACTGCACAAAACTCCTGATTAATTCACGGTTTTCTTTTTTCCAAACTTTACTTTTGTACAGTATCTCCTAAACGCATTTAAATAATGGTATATATACTCATTAGTTATAAGATCTATTTTATGTATGTAGGTTTAATTGCAAAATATTACTATCTTCATAAATTATAAGATATTCAAGTGAAGAAATCTTTTAGTTGGGGATATCTGGAAGTTAATCCAATATTTCAATCATTTCTTCAAAATATAATAGTTAAATGTTGCTGTATGCTGATTTTTTTTTAACATACAGCATGTATAAATGGAGATAGAAGTTTATAGAAATACTCCATTTTGAACAGCCCAGTTTCAGCATCATTGCAGAGTTGATAAAAATATCTCTGTAGCTGATCTTTCAGCTTAATATAGATAACTAAGTAATATTTTTGTGTGGGATTTTTAAATGTACTATTTACTTATTTTTTTTAAAAATTTTTTTTTAGATAGAATTTATTATAAATATATGGATCAACAACGATAGATACAAATAAGTATAAGTACCACAGCTTAGATTTTTTTTTCTTGAACAGTGAAACAAATACTTGTCTAAACTGACATTGGTGTTTAATTTTTTTTTATTTTTTACATTTACCAGATACAATCTTTAACTTTAATATTTAAGTTAACTTTTAAAAGAATTATCTATATAAGAATTTATATATTGGATGACTTTCCATCAAACTTTACTCTAACCTGGTTTGAGACTTATTTCACTTGGGCATAGGTTTATATTTTCTTTTTATCATATTTATACTTTATTCTTAGTAATAATTTTTTTCTTTATGTAGAGAAATAAAAATTACTAATTGCAATTTCTCTTTTTGTTTATTCTGTCAATTGACATTACAAACAAACCTCTCATCAACTGACTAATAGTGGGGAGGGGTGGTCTGTTAAAGACAATTGTCTGTAAATGGGAAGGGATTATTTTTGAGTTATAAAACCACTATAGTAACTACCAGTAGTTATCATAATGTAAATAGTATAAACATGTATATATGACAAATAAATATATGTTGTATATATATATATATATATATATATATATATATATATATATATACACACACACACACACACACATACAGTGTGTATATACAGTAATAAAAAAGTACAGCATGACACAAAAAATAACATTGATAGCACTCTCTCTCAAAAGGAATAATATTAATATATACAGTTAAAAAATACAATAACATATTTATTATAAATATTAAAATGTACACTACAACTTGATAAAGTTTATTTACCTTGTGTATATAGTGAAAACTGGAGTCTTTTTGTTCTGCAGTGATCATATAGTGGGGATTCAGATTGGTTTATTATTCTGAGTCAGAGAAGCTATGAAATTCCTCTGATACTTAGGTTTGTACACTTCTTTTTTACACTTTCCTTCTGCTTCGATACCATGATGAAGGTAGAACAATTGATATATTAATCAAAATAACAAAAATAATAAATTTCTCACAGCTATTTTTTCACACATGCACTAATATATTCTACTTTATATACTGTACACTCATCTTCGTTTTACAATTGAAATGCCCACCACCACTGCCAAGCAGTCACCTTGAGAACTAATATGACTCATTCTGCTAAGCCCACAAATTTTGAAATACATCACTGATTGATTTGGAAGATTTTTTGCCTGAAGATTTTTTTATTTTGCCTGCAGATTTTATTTGTTGCATCTGAAGTCCATTGATGAGGGGTCTGTAGATGAGAGGTTTGTCTGTACTAAAAAAAATTTAGGTATTATTTTTAAAAGACCTAAAAATTTTAGTATTATATTATTTTATATTATATTATTTTATTATTAAAAATTGGATCAGAGGCCTATTTGGAATAAATTTTCCCCAAAATGTCTTACTTTTTTTTTATAGCGGCGAGAACAAAGACGAATGGAAAATATGCATAACCCTCATTATTTGAAGGATGATGGTAAAAGCAAGGTGAGTTGATGCTGCTTGTTTGCTCATACATTTGAATACTAATTTTTAGTAAATTTTGGTTTCAAATTAATAAGCCATTGTTTCATTTATATTCTTATTACCATCCTCACACTGATTTCTATTAATAAATAATATCAAATTTTGGCAGAATCCAGTAAAATTTGTTTTTATAACTGAATATTAGACTAGAGAACAGAGTGACATGATTAAAACATTAATCGCCAGTAAATGAACTTTAACAGAATTATAGTGAATTCATTCTTAACATTAAATGCAGCTTTAAAAAATGCTTTTTACAACTTATCAGGAATTTATAATACTTAATCAGAATAAATATTGGCAAGGAATGGTACTATTCCAATAATACTTAACAGAGCAGATATCTTTAGATAGTTATTGTTGAATTAGTTTAATTCTCTTCCAATGTAAAGCTTTGTCACAAAAATATAATAATGTTCCAAATGGATATTTTACAATTACTATTTAATGTTGAAATGTTTTGTTTTTTCAGAAAAAAAATTTCTTTAAAATTACTATCCTTATCATTTTACTTTTCCTTTCAGTATTTAAAGCAGTTATTTTTTTATTATAATTAGAAAATAATTTCAAAGACAGTTTCAAGCTTCATTCTGAAATTTAATACATTTAAAATAAATTTCATATTAGTTGATAAATTTATATGTTGCTGCCAATGTTTATGCTTTTTGATCAAGTATCAAAGCTAAAAATAAGCTTAATTGACGATAACCAAATTTTCATATTTTCATTTTTTGTACAGAATTATGTAAATATGTTACATAAATTACCAGTTTGTGGCCTTCAAGCTATTTTTTTAATATATTTATGAATTGTGAATTTGTTCCAATGGTTTATTATTAAATAAGTCTATATCTTAAGAAGTTTAATTGGTTCTAATGGGTTTATTCATCTCTACAATATTTGTCTATATTATGATTTTAAAGACTTGAAAATTGAAGTAATTCAATATTCTTTATTAAGCATCCTTTATGAAGACTTAATATTTTAGGCATAGTAATATTAAATGATTTTTTTCCATTGTGATTATTAGAAGGATAGGTGAAACATTGGTGGATATGTATATTCCTAAAAAGAAGCAGATTTTACTTTAAAAAAAATACTTTTCTCTGCAGAATAAAAGATATGAGTCAATGAATATTGAAGACATTCCAGTAGCTGATATTGATCTGTCTGTGCCTTTACATGTCCCAGGTAAGAAAGCATGCTCCACCTGCTTTGCATGGTCCTCAAATCCTTCTACATGCATGCATGCTGCTGCCCCCTTTTTGTCATTGTTATATGTTCATTTTGTTTTATATATCTGTAGATATATTCAGCTACTCTTTTGGGAAAATAAATATTTTATGCAATTATTTTTTTTTTTTAATTCAATAGAGACAATGTATCTGTCCTGAGATGAGGTATTATGTACACTATTTACATTGTTCGGACTATCATCCTCATCACCATATTTATCACAACGTTTCGGACATTGGTGGTTGAAATGTCGAACTGAACCCTTTATTTCACTCACTGGGGTAGACTGTTCTTTCCATGTGCCATGTCTAATGGATGTCAGTTATCAGTTATCTCCTGTTAATTCCCCTCTCCAAGTTCTCCACTGCCTTAACCAGGTATTGAACTCACACTCTTTGGGTCCTGTCACTGGATCTAACTAACGTCTTTATCCACTGTGCCATGTGTCCTTGTATGAATTTGAGTATTATAAACTTAATGTCTTCAGCAATCATTTTTACTAGTGCTCATATTGTAATTTTTGCTGTTATTATTGCTTTTCTCTGGCACTCTTTATTACTGGTTCCCATATTGTATTCCTTTCTATGCTTGGTTGGCTTAGGAGATTTTTGTGGCTTAGCATATGTGCTGATTCCTTAGGTTTACAAATTTTCCATTGATTTTCTTTGTCTATGATTTCAACCTGATCCCACAGAGGGCGGTGATTTCCCCATTTCTCTCCATATGTGGTCAGCCATGCCCGATTTTTCCACTTCCCCTAATGTTACAGCTTTTTGGTGTTCTTGAAGCCTTACCTTAAGGGGGTGGCCTGTCTCCCCATTATATTTCTTTCCACAGCTGCATGGGATGGCGTACACACAGTCTTTACTCATGTTCTCTTCTATTGGGGGTCTTACTTGGGAGAGGTATCTGCAAAGTGTCGTCCAGCTTTTGAAGGTTGTCCTGATGTTATATGGACCACAGATCCTTTGTATTTTCTCCGATAACCCTTTCACATAAGACAGGCAGACTGTTTTCTGAGTGTTGTTGTTGTCCTCCTCTTGTACCTGCCTATCCCAGTTTATTGGGGCTGCTGTCATGTACCCAGGGTAGTTGTTATGTTGTAGGGTACTGCTTATACTGACCAATTCTTTATCTAATGTCTCTGGGTTGCCAGTTATGACTGTTGTTCGGTGATGTAAGCAGTGGACGATCCCTTTCTTTATGCTGTATGGATGGTGGGAGTTGAAATTGAGGTACTGTCCAGTGAATGTCAATTTGCGGTATACAGATGTCTTGAACCCTTGCTCTGTTTGAGATATTAGAACATCTAGGAAGGGAGTGTGCTGTTACTATCTTTCTCCATCGTGAACTGTATCGAAAGTCTTCGGACATATGAAGGTGACTTTCCGATTAATGGGTCAATTATATCTACAAGGAAGCAACTCAGAGGGTGGCACACAGAGCCTTGTCAACTAAGAATTGGCCTGAGCGGAATACTGTTTTTGTGAATCTTAGGGAGACTATATATGTGAGGTAGTTTGGTGTAACGCTGTCACAACTGCCTATACATCTTAGGTGTGAAGTGATCCTTGTTCTGGATTAGTATCTGTGACAGTTTGCGTTTTGTTTTCATTGTAGGATCCTTTTGTTATTTTGCTGTAGCTTCCATTTCTAATGAGGTCTTCCAGCTTTCCTGTATCTGATTTGTCCATCACTACAGTAGCATTGCCTTTGTCAGCCGGTAGCATGATTATATTTTCGTTCCTCTCTAGGGACCTAATTGCCATCCTCTCCTGTTTTGTGATGTTTGACTTGGGTGGCTTGGCTTTCTCCAAGGCCTGTCTCACCCTCCATCTTAGCTCATCTGCCTGAGCCTGAGGTAAGTTCAAGGCCACTTCCTTGATTCTGGCAATGATGTCCAAGTATGGCACTCACCTGATGGTTGTGGCGAAGTTGAGACCAGTATTCAATACTGACTCCTAAGAAGCACTCAGCTGATATTGGCTGATTACTGCTTTCATTGGTGGGTGATGAACCTTGTGTGTCACCTTCTGATCTTTCAATCTATTTAATTTTTGTACTTGGCGAGCCTTGACAACATCTAATTCATGTCTGAAGGATTTATCCAGGTCATTTTGGATCCTTTTTCAGTCTTCTTCATTGGTAATTCTGTTGAAGAAATCCTCGATCCTCTGGGAGATATGAGTGTGAAGTCTGTTTTATCCAATGATTGTACTGGATTCTCTCTCAGACAAGGGCATATGGGAACCAGTAATAAGGAGTGCCAGAGAAAAACAATAATAACAATGAAAATTGCAATATGAGCTCTGCTAAAAAAAAGTATGCAATGATGCAATGATAACAGCAAATATGCTAAGTTTGTGTGTCAGCTGTTTGAAGATTTTTTTGAGAAAATTTTGGTTGTTCTTCACCAGTCTTATCTGCTTTAAAGTTAGTCAGATTCTGATTTACTTTTAAAATCAGATTCATGTTTTTGTATGCGATTTCAGATAAACTTAAAGTAAATTAATAAACCAAACTGATTATACTAGTTGACTAAATTCTAACTTTGGTGACAACATTAACCATCCATTATCTCTGTGTATTGTTACACTCTACCTAAAGAGTTGAAGTCAGAAGCAAGAGTGCTGATCTTTGTCAAGCAGGAAAATTTTATTTGGATATTTAGAAACTTTTCAAACTTGAGGTTATCCAAATACCATTATTTACAATTCAGAGAATTGCTTACACATTTCAAGTGCCATACCTATCTTATCCAGTGAAGCATGGAGATGAAATTGATATAGGGGTGGATTTACATCTGGTAAGTCTTTGTCTATGATGTTTTACCTGGTCAATTACAAGATCTTTACCTAATAGAGAACGTATGGGATCACATTAAGGCCAAATTGGTTGGAAGAAAATTGGTAGCATTGACCACCTGTAGTGAGCAATCAGTAAAGAATAGATTGAAATTGCTGTGACATGCTGTAAACAGATTGCCCAAATAGCCAATTTTTCTGAAACAAAACAAAGAAAAAGCTATCCTATCTGAAAATGCAAACATGACATGCACTGTTATATAATGTTGTGCATTTAACTCTATTTGTTAGAATAAATGTAATTACAAAATATTTGATTTAAAAATTGCCTCCTCCCTCAGGAGGGTATTTCCTGGTACAATTTAATTGTTAAAGACATAAAAAGATTTTAAGAGTAATCAGCAAAACAGTTAAAGTCTATTTCTGTCAATGATGTAACTAATCTGTTAATAAAAATGTTGATGTGAAATAATAGTGAAGTCTTCATCTGATTGTACTTAAACAGTGGTGTTTTTTTAAAATTTATTAGTGTTTTACTACAAACAAATTCAAATTACAATATATCTATAAGAATTTAATTAAAAAAATGATTTGTATTAAAAATATATATACAAGCCAACTCCTTTAAATATAACTTTTATAATGCTCACAACTTGAACACATAATTACTATATTACCAAATTCACAAACTAATGCTTTAATCCATTGTTGGATAATCCTGAGTGGAACCTTAAGCCTAACCTGCCTGATAATGAGTGATGCTATTACTTGTCATGCATGAATTTGATAACATAGAAATTCTGAGATCAATGCCTGGGCTAAACAGTGTGTACTTGGACTCAGTAGAAATGGGGTAAGCAATAACTGAGCAGTACTAAATAATAACTAGATGAGATATTTCTAGATATGATCAGTAGAATGGGAACACTCTACCCCCACCCCCAAATTAAATAAAGGTTTCAGTTTGAAATTCCTTGAAGTTTACCTAGATCGAGAAGCACCTGATAAAGTCCAGCAGGCACAACAACTAAAAAATGATAACAAAGATGAGGACATTAATCCACATGTAAATAATAACTCCTCTTCCCAGAAATTCAGACAGACACTTGTATATGTGTAATATATACATAAACTAGGTGGTATTCTTTCAATCATTATCATTGGCTGTCAATTTATTTGAACAATAACCACTTTGTTTTTTCTTTCATAGACATTTAACAGACTGGTAGTTTTGACTCATAAAAATGCTAATAGAAACTCTCATATATGATCTTTCAGTAAATGATGAAACTGGTTTTGTTATATTTGTAATTATTAAATTTACAGAAACCACAAATATAACTGACTGAAAGGTACTGCTTTTCGTATCAATGCTATATAAATGACAACTTAGTTTTTATTCTAAACAATATAGCAACAAAATAGCAGCTTATTTAAAAAAAAAAATGAGTATACATCATGTTTGATGTATACATTTTGCAGTTACATAAATAATAAAACCCTTTCCCAATAATAAGAAAAATAGGTTTTCAGCAAAAAGAAATCTGCCTCTGTTTTGAAGCAGATAATTTCTGCAGCATTGGTATTGCCTGCCTCGTTTTACAATCTGTGAATGATTGTGTTCACTTTGTCTGCCTGCTGCTGCTGCTGTTGCTATTGCCAGTTAATATGTATTGTAAATTATGTTTCCGTGTTTGATTTGCATCTCTGTTACATCTTTGTATATCAATGGCATTTCCATGTCTGGCTAAATGCCTATTTCTAACAGAATTTGTTACTTATATGATTTAATCTTCTGTTGGCTTATGGTGCTTATTCACTTAACATGAAATGATACATCTATAATATAGATGTATGGCCCAAGTGTCTTGTCTAATAATCATTGCAGATTTTTATATATTGTATTGTCACATAACTCCATTCCAATGCTTATAAGAGAGCACAATTATATTTAGATTCAGTTCAGTATGACTGAAATTTTTATTAGGGAACATCCTTATGGATTGAAATTCCTATTAACTTTAGAATAATCATTCATATTCTAAGCTATGTTTTAATGATTGAATTGCTTTGTATTGTTGATGTTATTACTATAATAAAGAAAAGGAATCTATAGAGAGCATTTGGTTGGAGCCCCAGAAATAATGAAGAAAAATGGGCTGATTTTACTATAAATATCAAAAATAGCTTTTATTTTCTCATTGGTTCTCCAAATTTCCAATCTAATAACTTTCTTAATTCAAGTCATTTAATCAGTGGTACATGAATTTAGTAGTTCATCTTTTAATTGCTTCATTATAATAATAATAATAATAATGATTATGATGATGGTGAGTCTGTGTGCTGGTTTTGATAACTGTTGTAATGTAAGCATGTCTGTTGAGATTGGCGGGGAGAAATATCTAATCGATTGCTCTCCCAGCAACTATGGGGGTAATAGGGAGAGACAGGAGGTAACAAAAATAAACTGCCTCAGAAACCACAGCAACTTGAGGAACAAAAATACCCACAGGACTGACTTCACAAGACACCATGTCTTCACAACTGCTGACTGCTGGTTTTCGCCCTGCTTTTCTTGGCATGAGGCATCTTAAAAAGACCCAGATCTTGACCAGTTGCAGAGAGGCCTGTATCTAGACATGCTAAACTGTTCCGCTGCTAACGGGAAAAACCCAGATGTAACTGGTGTTAACAAACATGTCTGCATCACGTAAACCCTTCTTTTTGTCATATAGGAAAATCCAACATGGCGCGTAAATGAAATATTTGGCGAAAAATCCCATTCGTCAGTTAAATTTTAAATCTTAAAGCAAACCTGTGCTAAACTGTTTTCCTGAATCCTTGATAACTTGGCTGTCCGAAAATGACAACATCATGATGAAATAATGGAAACTGATATTGTGAAAAACACTATGTGCAACAAATTTTTCAATCAATCAGTAAACTTCTGGACCTTTTCGGGTGACGTTATAGGATCCAGATGGCTATTGTTTGCACATGGAACTATTCACTGGTAATTAATCTTCGATTTGGCTGTGGAAAATGTCACTCAGTGGTTAGCATTAAGAAATTATGCCCAATTTTCTGAGAAAAATCACTGTTTTTTATGAAAATTATTTATTTTCATTTCAAAATAATATCATTCAAACTTCATCTGTTTCTCCTAAATTTGATGTGAACATAATTGAATAAAAGGAATGGCTAAATGGCCCAGTGATGGGAAATACGAAAGATGTGGCAAAAAACAATGTCATTTGCTAAGTGTTGTTGTCATCACCTGGGTCACTGGATATTAAAAACAAAACACATCAAGCCATTGTTCAAACATAGGTTTAAAAAAACAAAAACAAAAAAAAACAAACCTTATATCAAGCCATACCAATGTTGACCCCTTTTTTTTCACTCCTTGCTCTTATCTGGGAGTGGTGGGTTTTATTACAAGCTGATGACAACTTGTTCTAAAAGTTTATTGCTGGTTGGCTGACCTTTGACCTACACATGTGAAAGTCAATTTGGCTTAATTTCCTTATCGCTGCTATAAGAAAAATAAACTTTTGGTTTCTGGTGGTCAGGAATTGCAGATAAATCTTTTGCCTTTTACTAAAGATTTCCGTGGCTGGGTGTCAATTTTTTTTTAACCCCTGGCAGTCATATAATTGAAAATTACCAATAGACTTTGTCACATTTTGACCCCCTAGGAATGTTGATTTCCTTCAAAACTCAATTTTATGCCTGAAATAGATTATGATTTAGGTTTTCTGATTTCCCATTAATGGGGAAAATTTTTTAGAACTAGAAAAAATACAAAATTTTCACTATTTTTTCACATTTTACCCCCTGAAAAAAATTTTGAGTCATTTACACCAGCCAATTTTACTTTTAAATGAAAGAATATATCCTTTGCTTTCAAAAAATACCTAGTTTCATGGGGTTCAGATCAAAAGTTTCCTTGATATTTGTTTAGATGATGATAAAACAGTCATTTTTCAATATTTTACCTCTATAAATGTATGAAAATCCATTTTTTCAGAGAAAATAAGCTGTGACAAAATGACTTTTGTCATTTTTGTGATGATTTTTACTTGGGATAGAAAATTTTTACCATAGCAAACCTGAATTGATTTTAAGTTCAGTGGGGCTATAGGAAACCTCAAACAGCTGTGGCATGCGATGCGAGGCCTTTTTTGCATCTGTACTGATATGTTCACCACACTCCTCCTGATCACAGGTATGACAGCTTGGAGTGGGTGTCTTTCATTGATGTCATATAGGAAGAAAATGAGTAACTACTGACACCAAGGTTCGAGCGTGCCACTCTGGACTTATGAATATGTTTTCTGACAGGTGTATAAATAGCGGTGTCAGGCTACTGACTGCAATGATTATTGAGTGGAACTATCCAGTCAAATTAGTGTGAATTATGGTGTGTCGATGATTTGGGTTTTGATTTAGGATTTACTGGATGTTAGACCGAGCTGAGCTACTAATAAGGTATTCACTGAAATGGTTAATTATCTTTGGTTGACGTTTACTTCTTTGTTCTCGTTAAGTATTTATTTGCAGTTGTAATTAACTATTGTTTTATTGTATCATTGAAGTCATGAATTATATTTAATTATTAACAGCCACTGTACATCACAAAAGTCAAGTGCTCCACCTCATCTCAATGTTATTATTTCTCTGTGGGATCATCTGACTTATTCACACTGATGAGGATTTCATCCTCACTTTGGGACATATCATCTTCATTACTTATTGAAGATTGTGAAATAGAGATAGGACTAATGTCCCTGACATGACAGGGTATTCTGTCCACTAAGACTGGTTGCAGACTAACAAGTCCAGTAATTCCTCCTTTTCTGAAAGTTGTTGTACACTGGTTGTGTGAGGCCTTTATCCACACAGGGTCTCTCACATTGTACACATTGTGGCCCACCTCAGACATCGTTGGAGGCACTGAATCAACCCCTTTAAGCTGAACATTGTATCTGTAGACTTGATTTGTGGGCACAGTCAGTGGTGAGTGTCATCTTTGAGGGTTACATTGTATCAATAGGTATCCTCTTCAGCAGTACACTTCATCCTGGCTGCAATCCTCTTGACGCTTCTGTGACACGGCTCCATTATTCCATTTTCAGCCAGGACGTGCACGCATTGGAATTGCAAATGCCCAAAACTCCCTGCTGCAGAACACTGTGTCATTGTCTGTGAGTATCTCACATGGTGAGATCCCTTCTCACAGAACACAGACTCCAGCTGACATATGATACTTAATGAGTCTTGGCGGTATAATGGCTGCTACACAGAAAAATGTGACAGGCCACAATCTGTTAGTGTCAAGTAATGACTGCCGCAGTAGTGAGTGATATCCATGCTGAGTCAGTGCTAAGTCACTCCCAGTCTGCCCTTTTTCTAATAAACTGGTGCAGGATCTATTGTTGTGCACTTTACACAGGTCCCAATGGCTGATTTTATCATGGCCTTTGTCATGAAAGGACACACTCTCCTGATAAAATATGTGGTACGCCGTACTCCTGGATGCCAACTACGTTGATGTACTTCCATTAACTGACTGGGATTCATGGTGTCAAGGAAAGCAGCACACACCTGCTGCACAGGTTCAGCCCCCTTTTTGGCCATATCAAGCCACCTTTTGGGTACGTATATCAACTTGTCTGCAAATTTCTGGTTTGACGCAACCAGCATCATGTTGACAGACATGTTCTTGGACCAGTTCCTTGATTGTGCTCAACCTTCATCACACCAGCATTTTGCTTGCTGCTTTGCTCATGAGGGTGTCAGACAGCCAGTAGTATACATATAAGGAATCAGTTTTTATGTGCAGGTTCTTTGCTTGCCACTAGAGGTCCAAATTGGGGCCCTTGATTTCAGCATCTAATTCAGCCAAGTTGATATGTTGGGTGTCGTTTTTTTTAGCTGAAGCCAGCATGCATCCTTCAACATTACTCCATCTTTTTCCAGCACAACTCTTGTCGCTTGCATCGACCCACACATTGACTTCAGATCCATTTACACACCAGTTGCCCTGGGCAGGATCTTTCTGTTGCACTCTGTCCACAGTTTCTTTCAACATCACTTGAGGGGGATGCCGCCAACTTGGTCATCCCATCCCTTTGTGACTGTTTTCCCGCCACTTGATGAACCTGGTCGCCACACACAGGGAACCAACTGCTGGTTTTCCCCTTGCTTTTATTGGCATAAGGCATCTTAAAAAGACTTAGATCTTGACCAGTTGCATAGAGGCCTGTATCTAGACATGCCAAACTGTCCCACTGCTAACAGGAAAAACTTGGATGTAACTGGTGTTGTCAAATATGTCCACATGTGATCCGAGGCCTCTGTTGCATCTGCATTGACACGTGTTTGCCATAATAACATAAGAGGTTCTAGCTGCTGGTTAGAAGACTATCTTCACTGGGATCTCTGAAGTACTCCCCATTCATACTTTTGACACCTGTCACTTGAATGTCATAATGGTGGATTTGCAAAATTCAGTCATTAATTTCATTTTCAATAAAGCTTGCTTTTTTTTTGCTTTTAACCAAAAAAAATATGTGATCATTGCCTGGCTGACTGTTTCAAAAAACCCAAATTACTGAAAAAGAAAAATCTTCCTATTATTTTAATATCTAATATTAAAAACAATTCTGCCTTAAGTATTTTTAGCATTACTTTGTCATAAGTAATTTATCAATTGTGTGACACTATTTAGCTATGGTAATTGGCTAACTAATTAACCATAGAAATTAAAAACGGGAAATAATTAAGGCGAGAAAGAGCTATATCGAAAGACAAACTGAGTGACATTTTTTTTTTTTTTTAAATGGGAAACGATTTTTTTATTTCATTTACAAAGAAAGATGCGTTTCACAAAAGACAGAAAATCCGTAAGAGAAAGCCAGAGTTAAGATTCTGTCAAAATTAATTAATGTCATGATAAGAGAGTGACGTGCCAAGGGAAACAGAATTCGGGAAAGAAAGACAAAGCCAACCACATATGGCGGCCATAAAAAAATTTCGGCTTCGGTCAACTACATATAGGTAGAGGAAATCAATATTAGTTATCTTTCAGAGATACCATTTAATTTTTATTCTTGGGTCCCGACGAAGAAAGACATCTGTTATATGTATGGATCTTGGCATGACAAAGGAACCGCGTAAAAAAAAAAAAAAAAAGTATTATTATTACTTATTCAAACTGTTGACGACAGACACAGCATCGCCAAAAGTGAGCATCTGGTGATACGAGAATTTTAAGACATGAGAAAAATAAAGAATTTGATTCTCAGGTAAACACAACCACCCAGTTAAGTTGACTAGCGGAGAAACCAGGTGTCGGGTTTTGACAGTGATTAATGAGTTGGTTGAGATTCTGCTAAGTGGATTTTGTGTGGCTCAGGAAAAGAATAAGATATGATAATAATTTAATTATGGCAATGTGGGATTCATAAAAATTTTGGCTAATGAAGAGGATTCTGGAAGATAATTTTAAGAGGGCCAGTCTAGCCACACCCACACTGCCGAGCGATCATTGGCCAAGTGGTGGCGTCAGTGATAGGTAAAGGTGAATGTATGAGAAAGGCGGGGAAGTTGTTAACACCCATTGAGAGGATTGGTACGAGATACCAATATGAGAAAGGAAGAGTCTAGGAGGATAATTTTCCTCCGACCTCTCCTCACAGACGAGGGAGAACCCCCCTCCCCCCTCCGAAATGGAAAGCGATTAATCTTCCAAAAATGGGAAGTAATTAAATTTCCCGTCCTGAGGAAAAAGAGAATTCTAGTTGGGAATCGAGAATTATCGAGGAACCTAAACCACGTCCGGCCCCACACCAGGTTTTGGTCGGTGTCCATATAAACAAACGTCCCCAGGCATTCCAGAGGCAGTTGAGTACGAGAGCAGTTGGGCTCGGAGAATAGTACCTCACAGGAGGTGACCAAGATACCACGCCTTTTGACTTAGTCTTCCTACCAAAAGCAAGTTTTATTGAAGAACGACTTAAGATACCAAAACTCGCTTAAGAAACGCAAAAAGTGTCACGAATCCATAGAAACAGGCTGGGAGAGAAACACACTCCTGTATTCAACAGACAGACAAAGATAATTATTATTTCTCAACAGATTTGAACCTCTTGAGTTTGTTTCATTATTTCTTTTACTTATGTTTGTGCGGTATCACCTTTACCCCAGATTCAGCTTGTACTACGGCCCGACGTCTGATTGATTTCGTCTAAGATTAAATCACAATGTGGGGGTAGGTTAGACTGGAGATCAAAGCAGTTACTTTGGTAACCAGGCATTGGAGGCGAGCTGGGAACGACAAAGCTGATATTGAACCGGAAACAACCAGATCAACCGGGACACAGGCTGGTGGCAGCGACAAGGAGTCAACCCCAAAACATTGGTGGAAGAACCCTTATAGCTTCGCGCCGCAACTGGGAATTGACCACAGGCCAACGGCGCAGTGTCACATATTGGCGACGTAACCAGTGGACGTCACATATTGGCACTGCGACCACCGCGACCACACCAGTGGGCATCCCATATTGGTGCCGTTGTAAACCAGGATTCGACCGCTAGAGGGTGTCACATATTGCTGCTGCGACGATCGGTGTGAGGCACATATTGGTGCCGCAACCAAGACATCGACCCTAAACCACGCCAGGTGTATCACAATTGTAAGCACTAGCACCCACTTCAGTCAGAAGTTGGGTATCAAGTTTGTATCAGTTTCACCTAGTTTAATTTTTATACAAGTTCAGTTTTGATTCTTTAGAAATCAAAAAGTCAGTCTCTCTTAGCAAAAGTCAGTCACTTTTTCAATTATCAATTAGTTTTTCCTTCTTAGGACTATTACATACTCCCATATATTTTCCTGGTTCTATGCTCTAAAAATGAACCTTCCAACCTTTAGCCTTTATTTGTTACCCACTGTTGTTAAACCTCTTCAGGATTCAATTCACCCTATATGAATTGAATATCAGCCAACACATTACAACTGTAGTGTAATTATATTTATGTTTTAACAATTTGATTCAATTGGAACTGTATAAAAAAAATATTCATATTTAATTTTTTATCAATTCAGTATTGTTCTGATAACTTTTTAAATTGTAAATTTCATAAATTTAAATTTTCAAAAGTATTTTAAATTTAAAATATTTCTTTATGCAATAACTCTTTTAATTAGTCTCTGAAGTGAAAAGTATTAAGACTTTATTTGAATGGATCTAGAGTTTTATTTGAATTTTGGATATGACTAGACTGGATTATAAAATACAGTCTAAATGTTTTCAGTGATATTGAGATTGTGAATTTGATTTTTGCCTGTTACTTCATGCTACAGATACATGTTATGTATAGACACATTGGGCTATAACATCTTAGCATATATTACAAAGAAACTGTATACTGCTAGAAATTTTTAAAAAACAGTTTCCTGTGTGAGCTTTTGTCAAGCATCCTATATACATTTTTTGTTGAGTTAGGATTAGGAACTGTTATCATTTCCTTTATAGGGCATGCTTGTAGAGTCTGTTACTATGGCTTGAATTGTATGTCTAAGTGTGTGTAAAGTGTTGCAAGTTTTTTTCTTTGCTCAAATATTTTACCACCTACCACACTCGGCTCTAGAAACAGGCCCTAATTCGTCATACTAAAATAAAAATTAGTAGCTAGTCTCAAAATGAAAACTGAAAAATTATTGTACAAATTGTATATGAAAATCAAGAAAAGTGTTATGAATATTACTCTTGATAACTTAACAATTTCTTTAAATGTCTTAAGCCCTCCAGTATCAAAGTTAAAAGTCTTTGGAAATTACTCAGTTTCTAAAATTTAAGGAATTTATTTTTTTTATATATCATTAATTTGTACCATAAAATTCAAGAAATAAAATACATTTATACATGAATTTAAAAGTCAAATATATATCATAAAAATTGCCATGTTTTTTCAATAACCAAAGATTCTGTCACACTTCAGTTGAAGTTGGTTAATTTTATATCATAATTTGGAAATATATTTTTTCTAACTTGTGCATCTGCTTTGGATATGAAGCTTTATATAGATTAGATAATTTATAAATTAATATTGTTCATCCCATCTCAAAATAAATTCTGTTTTTATTATGAAGGTACTTTTCTCTTTTTTTTTTTTTTTCATTTATAATTAGTTACATTAGATTGTTATTTAGAAAATAAATCTTTTTAAAATTCTAAAATCTTTTTCCTTGAAGTTTAAATTTTTTATATACTAATCTGATATTTTATCTTCTGTCATTTTGAGATAAGCATGTAATGGCTCCAGTCTGCTTGATATGGATGCCACCTAATGCAGCTATCATATCTATTCTGGCAAGTAAGTCAAAACCTAGACATTTGCCACACACCACAAAAGTTGTGTGAACATTTCATCTTAATTTTTTGTTTGTTGCTTTTGTTATTACATTTCAGTCAATCCATTTTCCAACCTCTTTTCAGAAGTACAGTCTATATTGAATGACTGACTACCTCTTGTAAAACAAATAAAATGATTTTTTCCGTAAGAATTGTACCAACATCTCTTTGAACTTCAGAGTTACTGTGGTGTACAGATAAAACATTTTCAATTAGGGCCTGATACATAGTTAACAAGAAGGTAACCTAGATATGCTGTTATCACTTGTCTGATTTATAACATCTACATGGTTTTGAAAAATTGGTTTTAAAAGCTAAAAATTGAAACCTTTCATACAGCTTAAATAGATGGCTGATGCCATCATACTCTGGTTCTACCAAGAATATATTCTAGTTCTGTTGAATTATGAGTTCATTTAGATGGAAATAGAGCAGAATAACAAATTTTCTTTATAAGATGACTTTATAGCCTACACATGGGGTGAAATAAATGAGCAGTTGTGTATATATTGTAATTGTATCATTGTCTATTAGACCATGATTAGTTGAAGATTGGCTTCTTCATTAGTGGCATTTGTGATATTTTACCTAGTCAAAAACACTTTGAATTTTCTTCAAAACAACAAAACTGCTGTATTTATTATTGAATTTCCAACAACAGTTTTATTTATGGTATCTACATTTAGGAGTGTAAATTCACCAAAAAAGTAACTCTCACAGAATTTTTAGGCAACCAATATTTGTAGCAGTTATAGGAATTAAGCCTTCCTAGAATATGAGTGAATGAGGACAATTGTTTTGTCCTTAAATTTGTTAATATTTTCATTGAAGGTATTGTGTATGTATGTTCATTAATAATGACATTTCTCATTCAGGAATTAATCTCATGACTACAGGTGGTGGCTTCAATCCAACATGGCCTCTTTCTTTATAGAAAGAGGCCATGTTGGACTGAAGCCAGCACCAAACCCTGAAACTACCTGAGTTCATTCTTTGCATGCTTATATATTTTTTCATAGATATCACATGAATGTCAACAAGATGATGTATTAAATGAAATTACAGATAAATTTTGCTGACTCTGAATTTTTTGGCAACCATTTCTTTTGTAAGGAAATCAAAAGTTTTGGGTGAATAGTATTTAACATGATTTTGGCCAATTTCTCCCAAGTTGCTGAATATAGAGAATGTATACACAACCATACACAGTTATAGTAAGTTTTCTCCAGATTTGATTCTCAACCCATCTAATCTCTTGAAATTAATTAACTTTCTTAATTAGTTCTTTTTCCACATTTAATTCCAATAGCCATTAAATGCAATCAAGCCTTCTATCAGTTTTTTCTTGGTTCTATACCATAGAACTGGGTCTTCCAACATTTAAATGTCAACTGCTGTCAAGTTTCCTTGAAACTCTAATTACTCCTTAGAAATGTATCATCATCCACCTTATCCAAAAAGCAGTATAAATTCTGAAAATGGAAAGTAAGAGGATGAATTTTTTATATACAATGTAGCTACAATAAGGTTATGTAACAGCAGTGGCTGAATGACTCAAAAATATTTTAGATTTTTCAACATCAGGTGGTTTTCAATCTTGGCAATCTCTTTAGTAAATTTGATCTTCCATAAAAAAAGTAAATGTATATATAACAACCTATATGAATGTGGGGGAATGGAACAACCAATTTCTGTTAGCCAGGTCAGAGGAAGATAGCAATGCAATATTCAAAATTGGATGTAGAAAAGTCTGGTTTGGCAGACTATATCTAGAATGAATTTTTTAAATAAGCTCCAAGTAAATTGTAAGGAACATTGCTGCAGAGCAAGAAAATATCAGGTCAGTGTTGATTTATTTGCTTAGCAATGAGGGAATTAGTGAGAAATAGAATCACTTTTGTTATAATTTGCTGTGAATGGTTTTCTATTATATATGGTATTTTTTCTGCACGCTACCATTTTCAGGTTTACACTACTGTGAAGACTGACCCTTATTTTTTTGTTCAAATAGGAATTGTACATCCAAAGAAGACCATAGAATGGATTTGAAGTAACAGCAAAAAACGCAAAAAATGAGTTCAATAATTCAGTTCTTGTTCTGATGTTTTAATTCTCAGTCATTTTTATAATTAAGAACTTTTTTTCTTGCAAAATTTAAATGTATTTTATTGTTTATATTATGTGAAGTTTTAATATATGTTCTGTATTGGTAGTATTTGAATTATGAATGCAATCAAACTATTGAATATTAAATTGAATTGTTTATGACTGTAATCAAATTATCATGTTTCGATGTTTTGACCTGTTTATCTTATTGAAATATAATTGTTGACTTAATTTTAAAAATATGAATAAGTTTTGTTTAACAATCATAGAACATGGTTGAACAACTTATAACAAATACATTAATGAAATTGTTTTGTTTTGTCTTGTCTTTGTCAATTTGTTTGCTTTAGTTTGAGTGGTTGATAGAAAAGCATTGCACCAGAAAAGCACTTTCCATTTAGAGCTTATTGCATATTGTCTGCTCCATGTTTTTTTTTATATGTTGTATTGTTTTGTCTGTTTCCATTGCTTTTTATGTGAACCCTTTAACATATATCCTCTCTCCCATCCCTTCCTTCTCCCTTCCGCCTACTGAATGAGGAATGGCTGTCAGCCTTCCTTGCAGGGGTGCGTGCCAGCATGGCTGCTGTTTTGTTTTCACACTTGCTTGACACTCGTGGAAATGATTTTCTCCTCAGGTCTTTCCTCTTCAGACAAGTACTTGAAACTGGGTAGCATGCTGGATGACAGTGGACACCAGCCATTTGGAGGGTCTAGCAGTGGCAAGAAAACAAAGAAAACAAAGCGAAAGAAGAAAGGTCGGAAAGGACAGCAGTATTCTGACACTGATGAGGAAGATGAAATTGATGCAAACTTACATGCTGCAGTCAGCACTGTAATGGACATGCCAGAAGTAAGAAATTACATTTTCATATACATGTACAGGACATAAGACTTGCACTGTCATCATAGCCACTTGTAAAACATAAGAAATATTGTTGTCATTAATATTGGATACTAGTAAAATATCAAAATTTAACAATGTCATTTTTTTTAATCAGTATTAACAAAATGAAAACATGTTTTAATTAAGAACTAGAATTCATCTTGGGGTATTTTTTGCTTCACCGTTACTTTCTAAATCAGTTCTAACTCGTGATATCAAACTTCTTTAAAAATGCTGTCTTTCTACATGAAAATTGTTTCATGCCATAAACAAAACAAATACTTGTTGCTGAATCATCATAGATGTTGTTGATTACTTTTTTGTATTTCTGTATTGTTTTATATATCACCCTCAAGCCCCTCCCTGGTTGTCCAAGATGTCCAACACCTGTGGCTGATTAAATAGGTGATTGCTTCAATCCAGGCCTTGCCTTATCCCACATTGTGATTTGCTTTGATCATAAGGCAGGCCAAGATCAAATCGCCATCAGGTATCTTCGTATTGGGCTGGTCTGAGTGGGGTGAAAATACAAAGAAGAAAAAATATAACTTGAAAAAAAAAAATACTATTTTTATATAAGGTCCTTTGTACAACAGTTAATTGTTAAAGTCTAGGAGTTCGCATGCAGACAATTATTGATCCAACCCACTCAAGTCAGAAGCGACACTTTGTTAACTTGGTAAAGTTTGTTTTGCTGATTTGGTGAAGTTTGGCACAAAGTAGGAGGTTCTTGTTGACAAATAATCACATGGGGTTGTCTCATGTCCAGTGGCTGGAACAATCTCTGCTTTTTTGCTTTGAGGCATTCGTATATATTGACATTTGCCCAAACTGGTAGGGGAGGGTGTGTGCAATGTGGCTGAGCATACAGTATTTTCTTTACCTGTCGTCTTCATTGTCTGGGTTCTGAGAATTAATTACTTCCTAATTTGGGGAATTCCCCTCTTCCATGGGTGATGGTCACAGACATTAATCAGCCCGATAACTTCCACCTTATTAACATCTCCCACTAATACTCCTCAGTGGGCATGGGTAGCTCCTCCACCTTCCTTGGTGGAGGAGCTACCCATCTGTGCCCGCCACCTTGGTCACCCTCCAACCAATGGTTGTCGACAGCGTTGGGGTGAAGGCACAAAAAAAGATTAATTCCAAGTTTGTTATCTACACAGAAAATTTTTTTTCCACACAACCCAGACGGCTTTCCATGCCTTTGGGGTCCTGTCAGGGACATTCTCTAAGAAAATTCTTATCTTCAAATTATCATTTTAAATCCTATCCGATTTTCTCTTCTTGTCTTCACAGCCCCTATTTTTAGCTGTATGTCATCCATCAAGTGTCAAAATATTTGTCATATCACCTGTCATAGTTGAATGTTGTTTTCTCTACTAGCCATCTGGTTCTTGGCCCCTTTTTGAGAAATAAAATCTTCAATCTTTCCCATGGGTGTTTATTGGTATGTCGTTTGGTCTATTCATTAACCCTTTTTATTATTTATTAGGAGTCTATCGGTATATTCATCGTTCTGTTCATTCAGCCCCCTTATTATTTACTACTAACAAATAGTGTCACATATAAAGCATGCTCTTGTATGCTTCCTGTATACTCTTAGGTAAATTTGATTACAGGATTAATAAGAGTAAGTTAATTTTCAGATTCCTAACTAAGCAACATTAGAGACTGAAACTAAAATAATTATTAATTTAATGCATTTTATTCTAGGACTTTTCATTTTTTTTGTTTGTTTCTGAATTATTCATTTAATAATTTAACTAAAAATGTTGGACTAAATTTGTTCATAAATTCATTGCAATTTTTAGGGTGCTCACATATCTGATAAGGATGATGATGACCAGGATGTTGATGATCCACATAGAAAGTTAAACATTAACTTAGATGAGTAAGTATTATTAAATACTATTATATGTAATTTGGCAGTCAGCATGTTTAAATTATTTCTTATGGATTTCAATTCTAACAGTTACTTTCAGATATAATTTAATATTATTCCATATTGAAGAATTTATTTATACCAGGCATGTCAAACTCTGGTCATATGGAGGGCTGCATCGGCCAATATCTGTAGCCTCAAGGGACGCACTTGCTTACAGTCTTGCATTAATCACGGCTAGTGGTAACTAAACTTTAAATACAAAATACTTACAATACAAGGTAGTACAATTTAATCATTTTTATGTTGTCCTGATGATTGACATTGCTTTAGACAAACTATTCTTGATATATCAGGTTGGAATGTCTGTTTAGATCCCATTTTGATCAAAGATGACAAATGTTCTTCTGTGATGCGTTTTTGTAGCCTTCATAACTGAAAATAACAGCTAACAGACATATATGGAATCAAACATCACCATAATCTTTGTGGTAAACTTTCTGAAGTTTTTAAATGTCTGAGGAAAGTATGAAAAAAATCTGGGTATCCCTTCTTCTAGGTAATTTCCCTTGAATGTTGTGTCAGTCTGCATTTCCAGTAATTCCATCTGTAGACTTTCCTCTGCCTGAGCAACATCAAAAGTGAATGGTGCTGAGAATAATGCAAACTGATTTTCACAAGATGAAAACTCACAAAATCTTCGCTGAAATTCCTTTGACAGCAATTCCAGGTAATTGTCGTACTTAGCAAAGATAAATACAGATTCAGTATTGGCAGTTTTTTTCAACTCCTTGCCCATAGGAAAATGAATCAAGTTTTCATGTGACAACTAGGACTTCAATAAAGCTAATTTTGCAATGAAACACTTGATATCATATAACTGTGTGATGAGCTTATTTTTACGTTGTAATTTCAAATTATGGTCACTTAATTGGGCAGTAATATTCACTGAAAAAGCTAAATCTTGGAGCCAGCTTTCATCTTTCAATTCATCTGTGCTTTGACCCTTCATCTCCAAAAACATAATTTCGTGTCGCAAAAAAAAAAAAAATCTTTTCAGTACCTTGTGACATGAAATCCACTGAACTTCTGTATAGAATGGGGCATTTGTGAACTAATTATTTACATTTTCCAATAACTGGCTAAACTGACAGTGATGCAGAGCATGAACTCTGATATAGTTCACTGTTTTTGTGACAAAACTCAACACATGATCAAATTTTAAAATCTTGGAACATAAGTTCTGTTAATGAATTATACAGTGAACATGCTTGAATGTTGAATCTGGATATGTTTTCTATTTTTGTACCTAACTTGGCAGCAACATGATTATGTCTCCCAACCATATTGGCAGCACCATCAGTAGATAAACACAGAAGTTTACTCAAATCAAGGCCATACTCATGGAGAAGCTGTTCAACTTTCTCAAAAATGTTTTGGCTTGTTGTAGTATCATGCATTGAAACCAGTTCAATTAGTTCTTCATAAATTTGAAATTCATTGTCACAAGCCCTGATGAAAATGGCGAGATGTACTATTCCAGCTATGTCAACAGTCTCATCCAGAGCAATAGAAAAATGTTCAAAACTTGATGATAAAATCTTCAACTGTCAACTCAAATCATCTGCCATTTCATCAATCAATTCAGCAACAGTATTCCTGCTTAATGAAATATCTTGAAATAAGTGTGACTTCTCTGGACATACAATTTCAGCTGTTTTTACAAGAACTCGCAGAGTTCAAAGCTTGCAGTAACAGAACTAACGTTGCCTTTCTGAATTTTTGTAAAGCAATTCTGTTGCTGTGTTAACTTAACCTTGAATTCCTTCACTTTTGAAACACGCATATCTCCTTCTTTAGATCACTGGTTTGTTTCATAATGTCTTTTCACATTATATTATTTTGGCATCACAATGCAGTGGTTGCAAATCAAACAGTTTATCTTTCCATTAACAGTGGTACAAAATTCTCACTTTCTTGAAACCCATGTCCTTCTTCAGATAACTTTCTTTTTTTACAAGTAGAATTCAACATTTTTAAGGCAAAATATTACAAAATTACGAACATTTTCACTTTACATTTGTTCTTATGTAGTTGTCAAGGATGACCACATGTTTAAACAGAAGTTAAAAATAGTCACTGACATTCGAAAACAAAAAAACATTAAGATAAAATAAACAATCAATAATAATTACACCAATTAAAAAATAATCTCACTGTTTTTAATAATTTGCATTACCAACATAAACAAAATTCTTGATGTACCACAGCTCTAGTAACCTTTGTGAGGGCCGCCAATATACATGCAAAGGGCCGTATGCATCCCGCAGGCTACCAGTTTGACACACGAGATTCATACTATGTATGAATGTTTAGGAAGTTGAAATGTTATGTAAATTGGAGGCAATTTGTAAGTAATACTGTATATGAATACTAAAAGATTTCTTCTTTTTTTTTTTTTTTTTTTTTCTTAATCAACATTTTCAAATAAATCATCAATAAAAGCAATATTTTTTGGAATGTATTATATTATTGTATTGGCAGTGTGTTGGGAAAGTATCCAACCATTTAATATTAACATAAACTCCTCCTGGGACTACCACACACTTATCCTCCCACTTTTCAAAATAGTCTGCAAAGTCCTTTTATTTTTTTTATCATCTTCAGCTTTAATCCTTAATCTCTTTTTTGGTTTGAAACCTTCTTTTCAAAAGTTATGTTGAGTTGGCAGATGTGAAGGACATGTTATTTTGCAAAAAAAAGTATAAAAAAAAAAAAAGGAAACTAAAAAAAAATATTGTGAATGTGATTACTACAGAATGCATAAGCAAACTCAATGGAGTCTCACTGCCAACTCAGTAACTCCACTGGGGGATGTCTATTCACACATGCACAGTAAGGTCTCTGATTGGTTATCAAGTTACATGAAGGCTGAAAGACTAGCTTAGTAAGCAATGTTTTTTACAGGCATACTAGTGAAATATGAAGTCTTTTATATGAATACATATCTATGGTAGAAATTTGTTTATCATTTTAAAGAATGTTTTTGCTATGCGTCAACAATGTCTTTGTTTCACTAACTTAAAATTATTGCAGAAAAGTATTTAATCTTAATGATTTTTATTGGATAACAAAATAAATATTATAATTTTCATACAATCATTTCAATTTTTGTTGTGAAATATTAAACTTTTTATATATGTCAATTTTTGCAGGCCATTGCGAGATGATGAAAAATTACCAGTTCGAACACACCATGTCGTGTTGGAATCTTATAAATTAGATGAAATTGGAACTGATCCACTAGAAATGGAGAGATCAAAGAAGAAAACTAAAAAAGAAAAGGATAAAATTAAGAAGAAAAAGAAGGTTACAATTAATTTCTGGCCATTTTCAATAACTTTTATATAAAATTTTCAAATTACCTGTCTGTTCTGAAGGTTATTATGATTTAATGTTTTTTATTGTTTTTTTTTAATATATTGATTAGTAATGAATTTTTAATAAATTTTTTAGGAGAAGAAGGAAAAGAAAAAAGATAAAAATTCTACTGCTGTTAGCTCATTGCTTGGTGGTGGTGAATTAAATGGTGAAGCTAACACTGATGAGAACAATGGCAACATGTCTGCTTTAAAACTTCAGTTACCCAAAGAAGACCCTCGAGCACAGGTACAGCTTGTTTAATTGTGTGCTTAACAACATCTTTAATTTTAAAATCATACTTAATAAATTTATAGATGCATTTAAATACTTAATCATGAAAAATTATGACATGAAAATTTTTATTAAAAGAACAAAAACAGAAAAATAAAACTTACTGTTAGCAATATTTATCATATTTTTGCTTTATCATTAAAAACACACTTTGTCTAATGTAATCATTGCAAAATTTGTACAGAAAAATTAGGGTCACATGCATTACTCATTAGATATTAAAATTATTTCAGACATTCATAATTTTAGTTATTTGCTCATTGTTTGAAATTTTCTTTTCTTTTCTTTCTTTTTTTTTTTTTTTTTTTTACAACTTCCAGCATGAAGACTTAGAGTTCTGGTTATCAGCAGGTGACACAGTTGTCCAAGCTCACCCTCAAAAAAATGTTCAGATTAAAGTGGATACAAATAATGCTGCTGGGGGCACTACTCTGGCTACAGTTTCTGATGCTGATACTGGTGTCCCTACACTTGTTAATGACAATGCACGTTTGGCTAGTGAGGTGAGTTAGTCAACAAATTCTATGAAAATCATTACATATCATTCATATAAAATTTAAAACATGAATGAATATCAATATATGAAAATATATTAATGATGATATCAGCATTTCAGGAAATATTTAAATACCATTTTGTTTTTAAATCTTAAACTTCAATATGGGAGCATGAAACTAAAACCATATGAAAAACTTGATAATTTTATAACAATTCAATAAATAACTGAAAAATATGTTATTAATTAATTTCCTTGTTTCCAGAAGCAAAAGAAGAAAAAAGAAAAGAAGCCAAAAGAAAGAAAAAAAGAAAAGAAAAAGAAAAATGAAGAACAAAAAAACCGTAGTGAATATGAAGAAGCAGAAGGTGTTGCTACTCCATCAAAAGAATACCTACCTCCATCACAAGAAACCCTAATGGAAGTACAGCATCCAGTAAATAACATTTTATTTGATTTGAACAAAACCTGAAATCTTGAATAATTATTGAAGTTTGTTGGAATAATTAGAAATAACATTTTTCTTTTATTTCTGATAATTTAAAGTTATTTTTAAAATTTTATTATTACAGCTTTATTTGTAGCTTTTAATGACCATCTTGAAAAAAAAAATTGAAGAGGTAAAAACTAGATATTGGAACTAATTATTTAAGCTATAATTTTAACTGAGAAAATTTGAAGTTTGATTTTTAATAACTAAATTTCTCATGTATCAGATGAATACATATAATTATCTTTATATTATCTATTCTGTATCTAACACTTTCGCCCCAGCCCCTCAACCTCCGACGTCTTACTCTCTGGGTTGAGGTGTCTACTCAGTCTTAACCGAACTTAAGGGAGTGGCCATAGGTCCCCTGAGCATCCGTAGATCATTCGACTGGTCCACTGGTTTAATCCTACTTCTTGCCCACATTGTGTTTGGTTTGATCCAGAAAGCAGAAGTGATGTTCATCCATTCACGGTCGACTGAAAATGTAGACACGGCTGGAGAGTCTGTGCTAAGAAATTTAGAATGCACCAAAAAAATATATATCTGCAGAAAGCCGGACCAACAACTATTCAATGGTTGAATTGTTAATGTCTTATATATAGCAGAAAAGAATAGTATAGAAAAGAAACGTAATTGACATAAAAACTCATACACTGGAGAGTGTAGGCTGTGATTAACTTGTTAAATCGTCTCAGAACAATATATGACACTTGTGATGGAGAGATAAAGATTTCTGTGCGCGGCTTAAAGTTATGCCTCGGCAATAGTAACAGTAGTAGTGTGGTAGCAGAAGCAGTGGTACTTATCTCAACAGTACATGTTAGCGGACACTTCGTTCCAATCTCTGACGTCACTTCCACTCCGCCTCAAGTCTCCAACTCGACTCTCCACTGTCTCTCTCATCCCTCTACAAGGAGATGGAGAGAATAATTTGTCTTGCTCGGGCCAAATTCCCTCTTCTCTCTTCAAGAATTATCTCCAATCTCTCGTATATGAACAATGATCAACAAAGCAAAAGAAAATACTTTGTGTAATTTCGTTAAAAGAGAGGGGTGGCTTGTTCAACGTTTCCGTTCCTAGTGATAGTAATAATAGTAGTAGTCTTAGATGTTGGAGGAGTAATTCGCTTCATTCTTATATCAACAGCACATGCTAGCGGGTATTTTGTTCCAATCTCTGACGTCACTTTCGTACTTCTTCGAGCCTTCAATTCAACTCTGCTCACTTTCAATCTCCGACATCTCTCCACCCAGCTTGACTGCACTCAAAGACAGACGAGCCAAAAACTACCACTTTTTTCAGCATAACTACACGTTTATATAGATAAACCTGGCTGGTCATAATCTAACCTTGGCCATATTACTTCGCACGCAATTATCACAGGCTCTGGCTACTTTCAACCACAATCATGTGAATTCCAAAGTTCCTCATAGCTTACTAAGTTCTATTTATAATTTTAACCGATAAAAATTATTTCGACCATTTTCATTGTCTTTCTAATGACCCAATTCTAAATGGGTACAACCCCTGCCCTAGATCAGATTTTCCATCAGTTCCACTCCAATTTCAATAAAATAAAATATATGGGTGTGTGTGTTTCCCCGACTCTCTTCTCCGTCACATGTATCTTCTAAACAATTTTGCCATTGAAATTGTTAGCAATTAAAACTTTCTTTTGGTCAATATCCAATTGAACGATTTTATAATGAACTCAAAATTAACTTTTTATTTGATTAGTTAAAAAGTAGCTTCCATCTGATTTAGAGCATATGCTAAGAGACAACATTCATTTAAAACAAAAAATGATTCACAATGTTTTTTTTTTTAATTTTGTAATTTCATTATAGAATAAATTAAAAAGACTAGCTATTAAATTTAGAAATATTATTTGAAAAGATTATTTTTGTAGATTATTTATATGTACAAAAATTAACTGATTATGCTCATGAGATATTAAAATATCTTTTTATATTTCATGTTTTTTTAATTTTATGATCTTATGACAATTATTATATAATTAAATTGTTTCATTTTATGCTAAACATGTTTTTTTGTTTTTTTTGCAGCCCATGTCTACTTATCAATTATTAGCTACAAATGGCAACCTGAAAATGGTATGAATGTTATATTGAAAACATTTAGGATTGCAATTATTGAATGGCCAAAAAGTTCATTCAGTTTAAGTAAAAATAAGACAAATTTTTAACTTTATCAAGCAATATATTTGCCATTTTTGTTCCACTATTTTTCATGAAATTTCATTGTGGAGATAAAAAATAAGTTTTATTAAGAGTTTTCTAAATACTGGAATGAATTGTAATTTAAAGGTGCAATATCTGGTAAATACAGCAGATAAATGAAAACTGTTCGACTAAACAACAATTTTTTCCTGATTAACAAAGAAATATCTTGTCTAGTGTTATCCTGATGGAATATAAAGCTTTTTGTAATAATTCTAGGTAGATGATTTTTGTCCATTTGCTGATCGAATAGATAGCACCTTTCTTCAAATCAGTTGTTCACTATATAGACCAGGTATATCAGACTGAGGATCCCCTGAGGGCCACATGACAACCAATTGTGCACAGTACAACTAATTGGAGTCATTTAATAAAATTTATTGCAGAATATTTTTGTTACTTAAATTTAGAAACACACAATGTGCATACAAATGTTTTAGCAGGATTCATGTATACAAAGTAATGAAATAGTTTAATAAAAAAAAAAAATTAAAATTAAACAACATATACTTGCAACAATAAATACATTGTACAAAAATTACAACAGCTTGACACCTTTTTGCTAAGAATTTTTGGTATGTCTGGCTGAAATGTCTATGCAGTTCCGATTTTGATCAGAGATGACAAATGTTGATCAGTTAGCATTGTTCTCTGAGAAGTCTTTGTTGATTTCTTGAAGGAAAATAACTGTTCAGACACATAAGTAGAACCAAACATTGCCATAATCTTTGTGGTAAACTTACCAAAGTTTTTAGACTTTTCAGGAAGATATGAAAAGAATCCAGGTATTCCTACTTCAAGGTATTTCGCTCTACGTGTAGAATCTGCCTGCATTTCTAATAGTTCCATCTGCAGGGTTTCTTCTGTCTTGGCAAACATCAAAGGTGAATGGTGCCGAAAATAATGCAAAATGATGTTCAAAAGATGAGAAATCACTAAATCTTTTCTGAAATTCCAGGTGGCTGTCATACATAGCAAAGCTAAGTACAGCCTTTATATTGGCAGTGTTTTTTAGCTATTTTAAGCTTAGTTTTGTAATGAAGCACTTGATGTCATCATTCAACTGAGTGAGAATTTTGTTTTTTACCTCGTACTTTTAAATTACTGTCAATTAATTGTGCAGTAATATCCACAGCAAAAGCCAGATCTTAGAGCCAATTTTCATTTTTTTATTTCATCATCTGTGTTTTGATCGTTCATCTCCAAAAACAATTATTTCTTGTCTCAACAAATAGAATCTTTTCAGCACTTTGTGACATGACAACCAGCAGGTATATGTGTAGAATGGAACATCAGTGAACTGATTATCCATATCTTCCAGCAACTGACTGAACTAACAGTGTTCGAGAGCATAGCCTTTGATATAGTTCACTGTCTTTGTGATCAAGCTAAGCACATGATCCAGTTTTAAAATCTCTGAACACAAATTTTGCTGATGAATAATACAGTGAAAATGTGTAAATGATGAATCTGGATGCAAGTTTACTCAAATCAAAACTATACTCATGCAGAACCTGCTCAACTCTCTCAAAGATGTCCTGGCTTGTAGTGTCATGCATGGAAACCAGTTCAATCAGTTCTTCATAAATATTAAATTCACTGTCATAATCCCTGATGAAGATTGTAAGCTGTGCTATTCCAGTGATGTCAACAGTCTCATATATAGCAATAGAAAAATGTTCAAACCTTGATGATACAACCTTCAATTGTTGTTTCAAATCACCTGACATTTCATCAATCTGTTCAGCAACAGTGTTCCTGGTTAATGAAATGTCTTTGAATAAGTGTACTTTCTCTGGACATACAATTTTGGCTGTTTTTACAAGACATTACTTTACAAAATCTCCTTCACTGTAAGATTTCCCACTCATGGCTATCATTCGGCTGAGTTCATAGCTTGCAGTAATGGAAGTGACATTCTATTTCTGAATGTTTGTAAAAAAAGGTCTGTTGTTTTGTCAAGTTAGCCCCTCAATTCCTTGAGTTTTGAAATGCACATTGGACCTTCAGATTTATTGTTAAGATAAATGGTTTGTTTCATAATGTCTTTTCAGGTTGTATTTTTTGGCATAGTGATGAAATTGTTGCAAATTAAACAATGTATCTTTTCATTCACCATTGTGCAAAAATACTGTTATTCCCACTTTTTTGAAACACTCACACTTCTTTGTTCAATTTCCTTTTTCTCTTAGCTGGAGGAGTGCTAGCCATTTTAGGCTTAATATAGTAGGAAAAAAAATTATTTTCCAAATTGATGATGCAGAATCTGAAAAATTACTGGTACATTTAAACTACTACTAACAGTAAAGAAATAAAGCCATTTTTATGATGCCTCTAAAACTTTTTTGGCTGACATTTCACTTTTAAAAGCAAAATCTTTTGAAATTTTGAAAGAAAGTTTTGTTTACATCTGTTAATGATCTGCCATATTGTTTTTGTGATGTGATGGCTGGTGGCATGGCTACTACAGTGAATTTGTTCTTGCACTATTTTCTCAACTACCAAGAATATTGAATATTTACTACAATTTTAAAAATAATAGCTTAGTACCATAGTAACTTAAAGTTTACTGATAATATTAAAATTATTTTAAATTTATGCAGTAAATGTCATGCTATTGAAATAAAGCAAAATGTAAAAAACGTGATTTATTTTCTTAAATACTATAATTTATAAATTATAAAAACTGCAATTTTGGCTGTTAAATGACCAAATTAGTATCCTTTGTGTGAAGTATGATCGTAAAGGACTGCATGCAGCCTGAGGGGCGCATGTTTGACATGCCTGATATAGACAACATTCTCTTTGGATAAAGACCAGCTTTTTGGTCTGGGTAGTGGCAGTTTATTTTGTTTGTCCTTGGATTTTTTGCATTCCCTCTTCTATATCGACTTCTCATTGCCCATCAAAATTTCTTTCAAAAACAAAAGTTTGTTTACAGTGCAAAATTCACATAAAAATTATGGTCTAGTTAATTTCATGGAAGTCAGACATAGTGTCTAATAAAATGAAGCTAGTGCAAGTAATTTACAAAGCTTGATTTTGATATTTTGTGTGTGTTGGTTATCTCCAGCATTATATTCTCAACCTTATTTGGCCTATCTGACTTTGGAATAATATTCAGCAAGAACTCTCCAGCTTTCAATGTCATTGATTGGCATGTTCAAGAAATTGTACAAATTTTATTTTTTTTACTTAAAGTATATGTCAAAAATATTAATTCCTTCTATCTTCAATGTTAGAATCAACAAAAAATATATAAATTTTAACAAATTATTTTGAAAATGCATACTAATATGATAGCTCTCTTAATGCCAGCTAACAAAACAGGAAACATAGTTGCAACTTGAAAATTAAATGTTACTTTTTAGATCATTTTTCATAGATTATGAATATGTTTGTGTTCTGATACATTTTTATTTTTAAATGTGACATGAATTATATGCATCCTTTTATATTGAAAAATAATGTCATTAAATTTGCTAAAGCACAAAACTAATTTCTTTGTATCTAGTAAACTTTAAATTATTCAGCATTGTGTGTAAAACTCTAAGATCATTTGTAATTTTATGTATTCGTATTAAATATTTTTTCTGTATTTTTTGTGTGTTTCTATGTATACATTACTATACAGAAATGATTTAGTGTTATACTAGGTACCTCCATGAGATCGCTAAAAAAAGAGCATAGCATGATGAAAAAGATGCCAAACTTGACGAAAACAAAATTTTATCGTCTAAATGTTTGTTATTAAGAGGGAAGATCAAAGTATTTTTGCGTTATTTTTTTAATTGTTCCTAACACATCCGAAAATTTCGTTAAAAATCTTGTTTTTTTATGAGTCAGCAAAATTGACCATTTTTTCCATTTTATAGAATCAATGAAAATCTCAGTTTGAAATTCTTTTAAATATCAATTATCATTTTTTCAAAACTTATTTTAAGAAAATCAGAAATTATAATGTCTATTTAAAATATTTTGAACCAAGCTTAACTTAGCTTCTGTGCCGAAAAGATGTAATTTGAAAATAAAACAAAGCAGGTCATAAACTTTCGCGTCACTTAACAGGTGTTGAATGACATATTGACGGATTCTGTGAGGATAATTTGTTCTATGGAAGGAGAAAAGTGAAATATTTTACATTTAACTGAACAAATTATTTACCTCGTTATTTTTAAGGAAAACTTTCAGCACTCTAATTTTTTTTTTTTTTTTTTACTTAGCTTTCACCTTTACGTTTATGATACTTTATGGAAAATATATTATAAAGAAATTAAAACAAGACTGTTCAGAATGAGATAAAATTTCATAAGAAAGGTATCTAATTAATTTATAGGTACCTTTCTCATGAAATGTTATCAGAAGTGTACATAAAATACTCTAATTTTATGTACATTTACTACATTTTACTGTGTTATCTGTATTTCCATTCATTTTATTATTAATTTTGATATTTCATTTATGGAAAAAATGCCATAACTGAGATTAATATAAAAATAAGATCATATAAATTTCATAAGATGATACTGATACTTTTAGGTACCCTTCTCAATTGAAATTGAAAAATCAAATAAACTTCTCCACACGTTTTTCGCAAAATTAAAGGCCTTAACAGCGGAGAACAATGCTTAACTCAAATAACGCAACTTAATTGTATTCTGGTTGGTCTTCCGTACTTTATAATTAGAGCCTGATTATAAACACAAAATTACATTTCTTAATTACTGCGGGGTCTTCTGATTAGTCAAAACGATACAATTTACAATGCACTAAACAAAGATCTATCTCATCAGGACACTTACAAAACCTGATGTGGCTTTTAACTAATTTTATAATATTTTAACAACTTAAATGTAAAAATGTATTGTAATTAAAAAATAACAAATAATTGTATTAAAAATTCATTTTTCATCGAAAAATTTTTTTGCTTTCAGAAAATATTGTCCATATTCATAAAAACAACTAAAAGCAAATAAAAGCATTTGAAATTAAATAATATATTTGTTTTATTGAGTTTTGTATGTTACCTGAAAATCAGCTCTGAATTGTATGTGGGGTCTAATTAAAAAAAAAAAAAAACATGATTTGCATTTTTCAAAGATTACTATTGTAATCACTAAATCCGATGCGATCAAATTTCTAGCGTTTTCATAAAATTAGTTAGGGGGTGGGGGATAATAAATATTTAAAAAAATATTTCTGCCATGAATTTAATAAAAGAAAACATATTTATAATAATTTTGATCATCTGTGAATACTTTCTGGAAGTTTCATTAACATCCGACAATTATTTTCATTTTTGCAAGATTTTCCAAATTAATGTGCGTCATACAAAAAAAACGTGCTAAAAATTGTATGTGTTATTTTACTAGTTCCAGTGATACAAAGAGAAACAAGGATTTTTAAATAAAAATTCAGATTGTTCTAAAAAGAAGGAAAAAATTTTTAAAATAATTAAAATGAACTTTGATCTTTCCTCTTAATAATAACATAAATATTTAGATGATAAAATTTTGTTTTTGTCAAGTTTGGCGTCTTTTTCATCATGCTATGCTCTTTTTTTAGCGATCTCGTGGAGGTACTTATGTTATACTCATCTAATTTCACTTCATTCTCTTTCTTTCTAGGTTTATGAAACAAGAGTTAGTCACCAACGTAGTGACCAAATTGTGGTATCTGTGATATTTACTAACTTGTCATCAAACCACATCAAAGATATTGAATTCAATGTTCTTGATACTCTCAATACACGTCTAATACGAGGGGTAAGTAACTTTTAAAATTACTCATTATTTCATTGAGAAAAAGTTTCAAATCCTATGTACTGTTGAATTTTGTAAATTGCTAATTGAAAATATTACTTTATTTGATATTATCTATATAAGTATTTTGTTCTCTTGTTTTGACATTTCTAGAGTAAATATTAATGTCATTACAATTAATAATACAATTTGTATATTAAGACTTGATGCTACCATGTAGAAATTAATATTCTCAGGAGACAGTTACAGTTTACAAATCTAACAAGATCTCAAAATAATCTATGAGAGAACTTACAAAGATTTCCTGTTGGAATATGCACCAAGATTTTTATCATGTACCTACTATGTGAAGGAGAAATAATAGTCACTCTTAAATTTTGTTTGCAGTTAAAAACTTTTTCATGATACTATTTAAGAGTTCTTAATGCTGATTTGAAAGTAAATATACATTACTAAAAATTTAGATAGATTGAATTTAACACATAATATTTGAATCTAGTACACTGTTAATATAGTCAGCAGTTACTTTTATTTGATAAAAATAGACGTTTTATTTTTATTAAGTAACAGCAGATTATATCAGTGCATGAGGATTTACTGTTAACTTGGGAAGGTAATGCTTGTAGTTGTTATGCAGGGTGTTTTGTTTTTTGTTTTCAAATCTAGAAATCCTTCAATATATTTTAGCATAGTTTGAAAGGATGAATTCTAAGGTTATTTGAAATAAGTAGGCCCTGACAATAGATCATAACAATGGTGACTAAAATATTAAAAGTTAATTTTTTTTCTCCACAATGACAAATGATACCATATGAAAATATGTTTTGTGTTTTATAAGTGTATTTTAAAGAAATACAAAAAATTGACAGGAACGAGAGCATTTTTTTAATGCTACATCCCTTCACGATATATGTGATCATGACTCTCCACAAAGCTGTTTTCTTTATCTGTAAATTACCATGACTTTAGTAGTCTATCTCTTAGACTGACTGCCACCGAAGGTTAGAGCCCAGTCTACCCTATTATTTAGCCTGTAGCTGGAGGAAAAAGAAAATGATTCCTGCCTTTCTATGTAACTGAAATTAGTGATCTAATGTAACTTAGAAACAATCCATATATTTATCAAAAGAAAACCTATATTATGGTGTGTATTATATCATATGCACCAATGTACTATAATCAGAATCTACCAATCTAATACTGCATTTAAATTAAGTCATTGTACCAACAAAAATGATTATGGTGAAAATATTTATAAAAGAAGCAAAGAGAAGCTAGGTTACAGTGTTGGGGAAAGTTATTGTAGGCAGGATGCCAGATCATGACCGAAAACATTGCTGATTCTTTAGATTTTGTCAAGAATCTCTAGATATAAAATAGAAGCACCAAAGCAGATGCAGCAGCAATATTCAATGCATGGATGGATGGATGGAAGACTTATGAATGTGCAAGATGGATTCAGGTGAGATTAATTGTCTAGCACAACATAGTAAAGAATTTTTTTATTTGATAAAAAACCCTATGAGAAAATATAGTTCAAACAAATGATTGAAGTAACATTTAATTTATAAGAGCATGCAACAAAGGCAAACAACACAAGCTGAGATAAATTTATTAACACACAAAAATGAAAGAATTACACAAATTACGTGCTTTGTGTGCCAAATGATGGCCAACAACATGTATGTAAAATAATGAAATATGCCTCATTTCCAATAAAATTTACAATGTTGCATAAGGTCCTCAGAAACGGTAAACAACATAAAAATGAATGAAGAAAGGGGAAAATACTTCTCTAAAAGAATAGGTACAATTTTCGAATCAAAGTCCATGGTAACAGTGAAGAATAGGACAATCACACCAACTGAAAAATTTCCTTTCATGTAGGAGCGACTTTGATGTTCCTTTCAATTCTTGTCTGGTGGTTGTCAAATTTCTTCTGTGTTGTTATTCTTCTTGGATCTGAGCGACCTGGGTTCATGCAGCAGCTGTTGACTCCTCTAATTCAATTCCTGGCCCTCTATTTATTCATCCAGATAGGCTCCAGATTCACTTATCAGAATTTGTAGGGAAACCTTTTGAAACCAAATGAAAAACAAATGCAGCTATTTTCCCACAAATTGAAATATACCAAAAATATTTTTGAAATTCAAAAGTTTAAGCAAGAACCTAATGCATTGTCCGTTTTCTGTCAGAAAAGCAGATGATATACACTCAGCAGCTTAACTTCTTATTCATTCAAAAATACGCTCTTAAGTAGGTGCCCGAGGGGGTCGTCAGTGATGTTATTTGACTTGGTTCATCAGGGAGTTTTGGGTCTTTCAACATCATACTCCCCATCACCAAGTAGACCCAGTTAGGGGAGATCAATCCCTGATGCCCCCTCTTAGTAAAACACTAATAGCTACTCTGGCTTTTTAATGAATTAGACGAAGAAAGACCACATTTTCCGCACACCCGATTGGATGTTTGTAACAACCAATCCGCTGTGTGAACTGTCTTTTAAATGGTCCACGGTGGGGACTGGCTTCTTTTCTTTTTTTGGTGGATAGCAGTTTCAATGGATAACTGAGGAGGTAATCTTAATGTTCCTAAAGTTAACCCTTTTTCCTAAGTATTGTATAGTGTCTTACTTTGAATATTTGCCGTTTTTATTTTATTTGTGCTTTGGAGAGGGGGGGGCTTAAACTCAACCCTACCATCACATTTTTATCATTTAGCCTGATTCTTAACATTATTATAGGTCAGTTTACTTTAAATGGATGTATGCACAAAATGAAAATAATTGTCCCTAAACATGCTGTATATTTTGACTGTACACACAAAAAAATAAAAAATAAAATTAAATAAATAAATACATAAAACATCATAATATTCCTTAAAATTGATTTAAAACTATTTACAAATTTGAAGTCGGTTAAATACAATAAACTACGAAATACTCTTGATAGTGAACTAATTTTTCTGGTAGAAGTCTTCCACTTCATATTAGTGGAAACATAAGACGAATAAGGTGCAATAAGTTGATCTGCTGGTTAGCATCAGCCATGCTGTTGGAAAACAAAAAAATGTTCTGTTACATGATGAATATAGAGAACATTTCATTTTTAGAGGTGTTAAAATTAACAAGCCACCTCTTGCCCAAGTTAACAACAGATTGTAGATCATCTTCAAGATCAGCTGCCAATTTGATTTTGTTGAACATATTAAGAAAGGAATAAATAGTTGTCATCAACATAGATACCACTTCAGGAACTGTTGACATCAGAAAGGTTGTTGATGAAAAATTAATCCAGAAATACTATAACTCTTCAACTTGTGAAGAAGACCAGCATGCCAAACCTTGTCAAATGCCTTTGAAATATCTAAAGCAACAACCCAAATTTTGCCTTTCTTATCTAAAGCTTGACAGTCTCTTTCAGCAATAACCATTAACACATCTGCACTTGACCTACAGAAGTGAAAGCCATATTGTTTGAAAGAAGACCCTGTGAATTGAGATGCTTAACCAACCTGAAGTGGATTAGAACCTCTAATACTTTGCCAAAAAGAGGTAGAAGACTAATAGGTCAATAGTCTGAAAGGATCAGTCTGTGTTTTCACTCAGATTTGACAGAGTTCTTAAAAACAGTAACTACAGAAGGGAATTTTCAACAATCAGAAAAGCAAGAAGCAGAAAGGCATCTGTTGGAGAGAACAGAGGTCAGTTCAGGGAGACATTTCTTAAGGACAATTGCAGGGATACAATTAAGTTCACATGCTTTGTGGGGGATCAAATTTGGAGATGATAGTGAGACAGGGGTTACTTGGGTGTTATATGTTTACAGGTGGTTATCTTCAGATAACATCCTTAATCCAAATATACACCAATACTTTTGAAAATGCATGCCAAAATAATTAATACAAAGATATATATTGCATGTACTGATAAAAATTTATATTTCTTAAAATAAAATATACAATATTTAAAGAGTTCATAATTTCCTATCAGAAAGTTCTCATGTTGAATTCTTTTAGCATATAATATAAAGAGAAGAGTCAGAGTCCTTGCTCTCGAAGATTTTTAGGTGTCTGAATTTTTATGGCATAGATCGGACAAATATTTCATTGACTCTGTGTTTGCCTAGCCCGGTAGTCTCTGTGTTTTCACTTTTTTTGAGACAATGGAATTCATTCCAGAATTATTTCTTGATTTTTGATTGGTTCACAGATGTGACTCATTTAACTATCCCTTTTCTTCACCTACATTTAGGAATGATAACCTTTTGTCCTCTTTTATTTATTTCCTTTTATTTATTTCCTTTTATTTTTCTTATCTTTTTGTTTTCATTTCTTTATGGCAAACCAAAATGGTTTGCCAACTTTTAGTTTTATATTTTTCTTTTTCTATCACTGCAAGACCTATGGATGGAGTTATGTGCATATCACAGTTGAAACTCAATTTTGGAGAAGCCAGGCAAAGTGGCTCCTGCTGAATCAAGAGTAGAATTGGAAGGGAATTTGCAGACAAAATATTCTGCTTTATTGGCAGAAAATGATAGAAAAGGGAGATTAAGGATTACACTTACTTGACACACTCTTACAGAGCCACTAAAAAAATGTACCGTTTCATATGTTGATAATTGCTCTAGCTGCACTGCACTTGTGATTTTGAACGCATTGCCTTTCTAACAACCATCATCTTACACCATCTAATTATTTTTTTAATTTAAAAATTACTTGACTGGTATATATATTTTACTGTTCAGAAATTTTTCAATATCCCAGAATCCAGGTTTTTTTAGCATTGTTGAAAACGTGTATAAAGGGAACTGTCAAAATTTAATAATTATTTTAAACCAAGTACACAGAATGTGTGTTAATGCTTCTTAAATTTGACCACGTATATGTCCATATAAGTGAAAGTCAATTTAATTATAAAAACATTTTTTTTTAAGATTTCTGTTCTTTTTTTTATTTAATATAAACTCTGATGCATTTGATTTTTCTTGTATCTTGTACTAATGTGGTCCTTCAATTAATTGTTAATAAATTAACATAATACATTTCTTTTCCTTTTTAGTTTGGTTTAACTCAGCATGATCCAGTCAAAGTTCCATTCATCTTACTTCCAAACAGCCAAAATGAAGGCCAGTTTGCATTTAGTGTACAGAGTATTACAATGCCTCAGAAACTGAAAGGCACACTCACTTACATAATGAAAGTAAGTTTGTTATTTCTAATTAATAGGAAAGATTTAGAAGATTTAAAGATAATTATAGTTTCTAAAGGAGGATCAGAAATTTCTAAAATCATTGAATAATCTCTACTTTTTAGATTTATTTTTTTGTAAATCCATTTCAGAAAATAAAATATTTTCTATTAGAGGATATCCAAGTCACCATTAAAAAGGAATTATCAAAATATTTTAAACTGATAAAGAACTTTTCAAAATGTCATTGTATTAGATTATAGACTGTTACGTTACTTCCATGCTATACATATTTAAAATTGTATTGAATTAATGATGGACAAAGATGTTCTTGAAAAAATCTTCATAGGAACAATATCTTGTTCTTTTAATTTTGTGTTTTCTATTTGTTAGACTGCTGATGGATCTACACACGAAAAACTTGACTTCAAAGTCTGCTTGCCTTGTTGTGCTTATCTTGTTGGCACTCAGTGTAAAGGGTAAGTTGAAAGTTTTGACTTTGCGCTAAAAGCAGCTGTTTTAATTAGTTTATAGTTTGGGATCTTAACACTTTCACAAATTCAGAAAAATTTCAGGCTCACTCAGTTTTGTCATTTTCATATTTTTCTTTCAATATTTGAGTTATGGTCAATGTATAAATTTATCCTGTTGCTAAAATAAAAAAGAATCTGATCTGTGAATTCTTGTTTAAAAAAAATTTTTTATGACTAATGCCTCTCTTGTAGCACTATCTGTTATTTTGGTATTCTTACTAAACTTTTATCCTTAAAATAGGACAAAACTTTTCAAAAGAAAATTAGGAAAGATTAGCCAGAAAGAATTGTCTAATCCTTGTACTAGAAGCTAATAGATAATAATAAAAGAATAATATTTCCTGAGATATGATTTGGGTTAGGAGAGAGAAAAGTTGTGATATAAAAGCTGAGATGATGATGCTGATGATCTATGAGTAATACCTGTCAGTATATTTTATATGAGAGGATTTTGGGAAGCTGGTCGAAAGGTGTAAATGCTCAGATTTATCTGTAACATTATACTTGAAAATATTAGGTCTGAAAAGGCTGATTTTGCATTCTCAATATTGCAAGGAGAGAACCTCTTCCATGGACCATCATAATAATAATAATATACGTTAATGTTTTTTTATATTTTTTTTTTTTTTTAGAATTCTAATAATTTTTTGCGTTAGATTTCAATTCTCTAAATTGATTGTATGCTGTTTTTTACAGACATTAAATTTTGCTTTTGATTTTTGCGCAAAGTGTAAAAAAAATAATTTTTTACGATTATTTACCTTCAAAGTTGTAATTTTTTACAGCCAATTTGGACTCAAAACTGGCACTGAATAATTACCTATCAAACAAAAAAAATTTATCGAAATCAGATGAAAACTGTGGAAACGCATAAACATTTGATCACACACACACACACACACATTTTGAGAATTATAGATTTCAATTTTTTCCAAGCATTGAGATCATTTACCGGTAAGAACTTCTCTAACTTGGTCAAAGAAGCTTTCCCTGAACTTAATTTCAATCAATTCTTTAGGAAGAGAATTAATGGCTGAAGATCAAGCTAGAATCTTCTCAAGTGGTTAAGAAAGACTTCTTTAATAAAATAATATTTTAAATTTATTTTGCTTAAGCCATTCTCTGTTAGGCATCCTATTATTTTATTTGTTTTCCTTGCTTTCTTGGAATTCTGTTGTCATTTTTTCTTGCTATTCAGAATTTTAATAATGTTAAAATGACATTGTTTAAAGGGGAAATATTGAAATTCCACAGTAAGATACAATGTTTATACCATGTTAAATATCAGAAATTGATTTTTTGCCTTCACATTTTTGCCAAAACTAATCTGATTTCTTTTCTTTTTAATATTTTCAGGCCTAACTTTGCCTCATTACTCAGCAACGGGGAATTATCTGCAAAAACTAGTACCAAAATTGAGCCAGTTGATACAGAATTTTCACACATATTAGCTAAATTGTGTTTTTACCTTCACTTTACAGGTATGTTATTTAATCATTTTCTGTTTTGGATTTCTTTATTTTTGTTATAGTGAATAGAAAATATTGACTTTGATTATTGTTGGCAGTAACTTTATATTTTAGTAGTCGATAAATATCTAAAGTATTTTTCAAATGCTTGTATTTTTATGTATCTATTAAGTACAAAAAGTTGAAGTTTGATTAAAAAATACAAATGTTAAAGACAATCATTTAATTAAATTTTGAATTCATATTTAATATTTTTCATACTATAATTAAACAATTCTGAAACTTTTATAAGCAGTGTCATATTTATTGTCTAACATTGTCCTCATGCAACTCTTTCAGTTGTTGAACAAGTTGATCATAGTGCATCTCTGTATAGTAGGTCCATCCAAGATCACCATGTCTGCTTGCTTGTTAAATTTCTAGTAAGTAACTTCCTTTTTTACAGATAATTCTAAATAAACTGATTTAAGTGATTAATCATGCTTATATTTTTTTATTTTGCAGTTTTCTTGGAACATTTGAATTACAATGAGAATATCTTATGCATTTAATTATCTGAACTGCGTAATTGCAAAGACACTCAGAATTAAAAAACAAAGTTTAAGACATTGTCTGATTTTAATTATATTCATTTTACATTACTACTAGACAACAACCCTCTTCAGCAACAATGCAAATATCTAGGTTAAATGGTTGATATGTTTTAAGTTGAATCTTCCTTGAGAAACGTGGACACTGTTGGCAGAAACGGAGAAGAATCCAAGCGTTTGAGGACAAATGCAAGAGAAAACTCCTTGGCATCTTCTATTGGGAACATAAAACCAATGAGTTTGTGTGGAAAATGGTTGAAAGTTTTGTGGGCCACTGGAACCTCTTCTCACCACTGTCAAACTGAGAAAAATGGCGTGGTTTGGACACCCTACAAGGCATGACAGCCAAGACAGCCTGTGTAAGACCGTCATGCAAGGCACTGTTGAAGGTGGATGTAGGAGAGGACGCCAACACAAAAAAATGATTGTTTGACATTGTCCAATTGACAAGTATGACTATACCAGAATTGTTGATGGCTGCCGTAGAGGAAATTCAGTGTGGCTTCTGCATTTGGATCCCCCCCACTACGATTACAAAAGTCAAGGGGATGATTTCTTGTTTATAGCTTTATTTGTTATCTAGTGTTTTTTTCTTTAATTTGAAATTATTACTATATTTTCATTGATTTATGCTAAATATGGGTGGGTCATTTTCAATTTCATTTTTAATACTCAAGTATTAAGTTAAGACAAAAGTTTCCAGATTTGCTGGGGAGGTGGCTAAACATTTTTACATATGCACTCATCACATATTTATTAAGTTATCAAAGTAATTTTTCTGGTTTTCTATGATTTTGCCACACTTTTCATAAAAATTACAAGTGTGTTGTTCCATGATTGAAATAACTGAGTGTTTGAAGGTAACAGAATACAACACATGTAGGAGTCCTCATTGCAGTTCCAGGTTAATTTACTGCATCACATTTGTTGTACAGCAAAATCACTGGTCAACTTTACCAAGAAAGTCTTTTTTGTTTCAATATACATTAAAAACAAGAGAATTGCTCACAGCATTATACAATCCTAGTTTATTCAGCTTACAGCAATTTGTCAAAGAATTTACATTCCACCAAAGAAGTCAAGTATAATCAATTTAGGTTGAGATATTGAAGCCTGTCTTGGATCTAACCACAACTTTCTTTGTTTTGGATTCTTGTAATAAATCCGTTTTTACATTGACAGGATTGTTTTGTTCAAAAATCTTTTCTTTTGGGGGGAAAAAGAAAAGATAAGTTCAATGTTGCTTTTATATTTATGTGAACTCTTTTTCCCAGCTTAAGAATCTTTTTAAAAGTTTATGTAAATGATATACCACATTGAATTGATTGTATAAATGATAAAGAATTGAGTAAACTTCAGGCACTTTTAAGATTTTCCTAATGTTGTACAAAAGAGTGTTGGGAACTTTTGCTTCAATCTAATGTTTTGATCAACAAGTAATCTGATAAAGTTCACCACAAAAAAGGAATAGACAAATAATCTTAATTTGTTATGTTACTGCCATTGAGTCATATTCAATAGAGATATGTAGACACTCATTCTGAAATAATCTGAAAAATCATCCAAATTAATATCTTTAAAAAAAGTTCACTTTTTCTTTTCATTTAAAATTCTATCCTGTATTTGTTTGCATTACATTTTAATTTTTCTTCTTTTTTTTTTCAGCCTAATAACCAGTTAAATATAGATGCTAAGAGCACAGAGTCTGTGTTACTGTCCAACATAATTGATGACATCAAGAGGACTCTGAGTACAGAAGTGCAATGATATCTGTAAAAGAAATATATCATGACCAGGATTGACTGTGAAGATTATTATTATTATTATTCTAAATGATAACTTTAAAAGAGGAAAAAAAGAAATAAGTAATTAATACAGTTGTTCCTAAAATCAGTCATAACTGCTTTTGATAACTTTTGGAACCAACCATGCCATTTATACATTAAATGTATATTGGCATATTTTCTCTTTACCACAGTACCAGGTGTCCACAACTACCACTACTATTATTATAAGTATAACACTATCTATAAATCTGACAGTGATATACTGAAAACACATACATACACAATCACAGACCTATTCAAAATTTGTTTTATTTGTTAAGGGAACTGGATGGGTGGAGAAAATAAAGGTGGTTTTTTTTTCACAACAAATAAATGACACTTTTTCATGAATTAACAATACATTTTTTTTCATTCTGAATGTCATGAACCGCTTTCTTTTGAGGATTTTGTAATTGCCAAAAACATTGGAGTAATAAGGAAAAAAGAGCAAAATGCTATTTTTCTTTTAAATGATTACATCTACATTTGACTGGCCTGTTTTGTTATAACAACCACTAACACTCTTCATTGGTTGTTTCTTGCATCTTTGCTGGAAATCTTTCCTATTTTTATTTTTTTAAGCAACATGACAAAACTAGCTCTCCTGTGATTTTTTTTTCCTTTTCTATATTCTTCAAAATAATTATAAAAACAAAAGAATTTAGTTTATCTTCCAACTTTTTTTCAGGGATATAAATTTTGCTCTATTATTAACTGTTACTAATACATTCATAGATAGGGAAATATATTTTGTTTGATTTAAAGACATTTTCTTGAACTGTTATTTAAAAAAATATGGAAAATGATTTGAATCAGTAACTCCTTCCATTCTTTCTATGCTATTAATTTCTATCATAATTTTCTATTAAATGACATCCTTTCATAAAATAGGTACAAGAAGTTGATCTCTTATAAAATCTTTAATAATTTAATTAGTAAAGAATATCAAATATGCAGAGTCTATATTTGTTTCATGCAAAAATACCTAATTTTATCTTTAACACTTGCTATATCATCTGACTTTTTTCCCAAAATATTTTGATGGGTCCAAACTGTATTTTCTTACACAGAAAATTAAAACAATTCTTTTTAAAAACTTTTTTTTTCTTCTGTTTGGGAAATTTTAACCTTTGCAAATTAAATGTAATTTATGCTTTTTGTGTTCTAAATTATAAGACTAAGTTAAAAAGCATTGCTGGTGAAAGAACACAGCAAAGCAAACTTGTTTAACACATTCAAGAATTTCAGGTGTTTTGTATCTAACCATTTCTTTTTCTTTAACTACAATATGTGAGTTCATCTGGTGAATGCATTGTTTAAACTGCTGGACAGGTCCAAATCATGAGGCAGGCATCTAGGCTTTAAGCAAGTCTTTAAGATTTACACTCCCAATTAGCAGTTGTGTACTTGTAAAACCTATAATATTTACATAATATAAATATCTACTTTTGTACAAAATGATTTAACCCTCCACATAACTTGGGATATGATTGATACTGTATCTTTAAATTAAGTCATAGATTTTAACATAATTTTATTATTTATTTTCTTAAAATTTTGCTGTCTGTCCTAATTTTGGTGCTCTTCTAGTATTAATTATATCCTCAATTCATTTTTTATCTCTATCAGTGGAGAAGTGTAGTAGCCTGTTATTTCTGTTTAATTATTAAGATATGATATTATAAACTATTAGTAATTTCCTTATAGCAAGCCTTTTCTGTAACATCCATGACATTCTGTATTTGTATGAATTGATATGATTTTAAAAAGGTAGTTTAATTCATAAACTTCTAAAAGTCATCTTGTGATTAAACTTGTACTTTATCCATAAGCACTTAAACATTTCTAATTTAAAAAAGTGCAAACCATTAAACTTTTTTATCTTTGAAGAAAAATATAAATTGTCTAAGATAATTGTAAGTTTACTGTTTTAAGTATTTCATTGGATTATATCTTTTCACAATACATTTTAAATTTAAATATATAGGAAAAGGAAGTGCTTGGTAAAGAAAGCAATCTAAGTGTCTTAAGAATCTTACATAGTTACCATTCATTTATGTGAATATCATGAATTCCTTGAGCATATTGACATGGGTTTAGCAATAAACTCAGAAAATTAAAAAGCAAATGTAACTATTGGTTAAAACAAAATAGTTGTCTTGTTCTTGAATTGATCTACATAAGAGAATATAGAATTATTAACCCTGTTACATGGACTAACTTAGAAACTTTCTCAATTTTGAATACATATGATTGCACTATTTTCTTTCACATAGGATATTTTTTCAATTTTCTAATTCTAGCCTATTTCAAAATATAATTTTAATTTTTGATTTTTTCATAAATTTGATTCCTAGTCGAATATAACCATCAAACTTCAAAAATAAAGAAAATGGGTTATTTCACGTTAATATTTTAGCAGTATATTTTAAGTGATACATATTTCTGACCAATATAGAGAGGTTTTAATTGATTAAGCATAAAATGTGAAAGTACTTTCATTGGAAACTGTTTCATATAATTTAAACTCTGCTTTTTGCCTTTAAAGTCTCTCCGGAAGGTTATATAAAACCTAAGAAACATTTTATCAATTCTGAACAGTTTCAATTTTATTTTGGATTCATAATTTTTAAACCTTGACTTTACTACAATTTTTACAGGAAAAAGTAGGAATTCTTTGAGCATTCCCTTAAAACAATCTTTTGTGCTTGTATATAGTTATGCCTAATGCAGAATCAACTTTATTTCACAAAAGTAATCAAACAGTAAAGTGACCATGATACATGATTAAATGAAATAAGCTTATTTCTTATTTTTCTCTCACTGTTCTTAGTTTGCATTTTCTAGATACATCAGTCAATATAAGCACTTGTTTATCAAGAGAAGGTTAAAATATCTACAAGGTTTAATTTTAATGGTTTTTTAAATACTCATTCTTACTATGTATGTATTCTTGATATTTGCTAACATTAGTTTTGTATTCACTCTTGTTTTCTATAGCAGAAAAGATTTTAATCACAGAAATATTATTTTTGATATTTTATTCATTTAACTCATTAATGCAAGCATAAGTTAAATCTAGAATTATTTTTGCTTTAAATGTAATTTTTTATTTTAGATTTAAATCTTCTCCATAAATGGTTCCATTCTTCCTCAATTTATTGACAAAAATGTTTTGATATTTTTATTTTAAAGGAATCTTGAACTTTTAAAGGAATAAAAAAAAAAAAAAAAGTACTCAAGCATTCACCTGTTTTGAAATTTTGCCAGATAGGTCACATTCATGTCTCTATTACTGCTGCTGTCTTGATGTTTTTAAACAGTAGGATAGATTGGATAGTGTTTTGTGGCAAATTAATATATCCTTCTTACTATTTCTGTTAATGTTTACTTTGAGGATCACATGTCCATTACTTCTCCCCCCTTCACATTTTGTCCACTGTTACAAAAGAGACAACTTGCTGTATTGTTGGTCAAATGACATCAAGTTATGTAAATACAATTTGTAACAACTAGAACACAAACAAAAGTTTAACACTTGAACAAATGCATTTACCATTTCTGTTTGCATTGACATCAGATTTATTTGGTTTTAGTTGGATACAAACTTTCATTAAAATAGCCAGTAAATAATCAGATTGTGCACATTTTTATTTACAATTTTAAACAACTAAACTTTAGATATTTTTTTCTTTTGGTCAAACATACAAAAAAAAATAAATCAAAATAAAACTTCAGGCTATGTATATTACATATGCTACAATTTGTTGATTCCATCCTTTGTGGGAGATAAGGTCCACAAATTATGTGGATGAGATCTGGAGGGTTTGTCTTTCCTTCTCCAGTCCCTAAACCCAAACCTTTCAGTATTTCTTTTGAAACTTACCTGCTTTGGTTCATATTGCATGATTAAAACAACACCTGTAATAAGTCCTGTTTAAAATGTATGCACATACAGGGGAACCCATATATACAACTCCTTTCACCACTTTCTAAACTCCTAACAATGTTGATTTGAATCTCCCACCAACTATACTGTCCCTGAAGAACTTTTCTTCCCAATTCTGCTTTGGCATAAAGTAAGTGTATACTAGATCAATACACATACATCCAAATTTATGGTTTGTGGACCTTTTCTGTATCTGAAACTAAGGAATATGGCTGTTTTACTATGAATTTAGATTTTGCTTTATATTTAACGTTGCGTGGGGAGGGATAGTTAGTCTTTGATAAAATAAATAAACAACTGGTATTTATTATTGCTTAGGAAACTACTTTTGTTAAAATTTGCAATGAACCCGTAATCAAATTTGTGCCACTTTTCAGTTTTGTATCCACAATTCTTATCAAAATTCTTCAAGTCTCTTCCTCCCTTTACTAGCTTCTTTTTCTTGTACAGTAATATTACTGTATGTTTTAACTTACTTTCTGTGACTGCCCCTCCTTGTGTTCTATCTTCTCCTCCCACTTCCTCCTTAGTTTTTTTCTTTTTCTCTTCCTCTTTCCCCTCCTCCAGCATATCTGGCAATCACAGTACTCTGAAGGGAAACAATTGTAAAATATGGTGTAAATTTCTTGGATTATTGTACAGATATTGGCATAATGAATGAATGAATATCAGAATTATTCCATCTTGAAATGTATTTTATGAAAATAAAATTATGGAAAGGAACAAAGTTTGACTTTTTTATACATTTTATTTGTCATGCCATTTTAAATACAAGTAATTAGGAGAAAATTGTCCATTGATTGCTCACGACCATAATCATTAATTTCTTGGTTACCTTTGAAATGATACTTTTAAATATTCACTTATTCAGTTTTAATTATTTGCAAATGGCTTAAAAAAACACAAAATTATTGTTAGAAAACAATTTGAGAGCAGTGATTCAAAACTTTTCAATTAGAATATTTAATAAGAAAAGAAAACTTAGAAATAATTTATCTAGAATAAGTAGAAAACATTTTACAAATACATGACTAGATCAACCATAGCAGCTATTGACTTTGAAATATTTACACATTATCTAAAATGTATTATTCATGATAATTAAAAATCTACAGGTTTGCCTGTCAAATTAAGTTTTCAATTCAGTTTATATAAGAATTAAAAGTATCAAAATGAGAAAAGATACAGAATAAATTGGTGGGGGACACAAAAAAACCCTATGAATTCATAGGAAAATGATGACCTTTTTAATACTTTCTATATCTGTTAGATGGATCCTTTTTTTTCTTTATGGCAACATCTATTATGATAATCCATCTTCTTATGGGACTAATAACCCCTGTGTTCTTGTACCAATGCTGCTAACCGTTCAAAAGCCTAAAGGAAATAAATTATGCAAGTATATTAAATATAAAGTAGTGATGTTTCTTCAAATTTCATTTTTTTTTTCTATTCCTCTCAGCTAAGAAAATTGATGACGACAGTTTTTGAGTTTACTGATAAATTACATCAAAATTCTCCATTGGTTTCTGGAGATGGCCTTTGTATACTTACATTTAAAAGTGAGCTAAGCAATGTACCACTTAGTAAGATGTTTAGCAGAAAATCAATTGGATATTTAAATGAAATTTCTCTTAAAAGATTTTGGATGAATACATTTTAGATCTGAGAGGAAAGAAAAATTTTCCAAGATGTTTAGCAGAGAAAGTTTGTGAAATGACAAATCTTTTTTCATTTATTGCAAACGAGCTCTCAAAATACTCACCACATAAATGTTCTCAGAAGAACATTGAGAGAAAGCTGCTCTCACATAGGGACATGGATTGTCTGTAGACATGAATGCATTTCCAGGTACAAAGAGGACATCTTTCTCTTGAGCTTTCTCCATGATTAATTTATAAGAATCTTTCACTCCAATAAGTTTCAACCATAAGAACATTCCTCCAGTTGGATCATTCCACTCAGCAATTCCTACAAAAGATGCACTTCTATTTGGATGCAATTTAGAGCCTTACGACAGGTAAGTTAAATATTTGAGAGGGTTAAAACTCTTCTTAACATTTCTACATGCTGGTTAGACATATAAAATTAGGTTTAAAAGAAAAAAAATTCTATTACTGATATCAGTCATTGGAAGTGATTTAGAAGATGTAGTCGTGAACAATTTTATTGTAAGTGTAAAGACACCGTTTTCAGTAAGCTTTGTCATTAATCTTAAAAAAAAAAAAAATTCAATTTTCCAAATCTCCAGTCTTGTGTTATTAAAAAAGAAACTGGGAAATCAATATCAGTTGAATATGCAAAATCAAAATACATTAGAAGGCAATTATACCTTTCAAATCCTATCTTAATAAAATTAAAGTCTTATCTAAACTAAATCAAATATGCTTCTTTCCATGGTTGAGATGGGTGATAGTTGTCTTACCTTTCAAAGATTTCTCAGCTGCATCAATAGTCACATCCCTTTGCTGTCTGTAAAATTCAGCTACTTTTAAAACATGAGCCTTGAATCCTTCTAAACCCCAAAGTTCAATAATTTTGAGGATTACAAACTATAAAGAAATATGTAGAAACTCATAATTGTAAAAATCAGTAAACTGCTGTGACCAAGAGAGAAAAAACGGAAATATGATTCAGATGGCATTTAAAAAAAAATTATCATTTTTTAAATTTATTTATTGTATTATTTTGAGTTTCCACTGTCTGTCTTCTCTTTAATAAAGTCAGCAAAATAGGGATGCTGATTTTGTCAGCATAATGATTAGTCACACACAGACAGTAGTAGTAGTAGTAGTTCCAATAGTGTTAGCAAACAAATATTTTTTTTAGAAGTCCTCAATTTTTTTTTTTTTTTTTTATACAAAAGTTAGCAAGTAGATTAAATGTATGGTTGATGTAACATTGTTTTATGTTTCCAGAGAATGGCATTAATGCTGTTATTTGAATGCTCTCTGATAATTTTGCTAGTGTTGACTGCAGAGTTCATGTGGAAAAGACTTAGTTTCTTGTAAAACTGGAATTGTCCGATTAACATTTAATTCTTCAGTTACCAGATGATGTTTTTTAATGAAATTATCTGCTTAAAAATTTTTTAAATAAAAACGTATGTGTACTTTAGTATATTTTTTTTAGATATTCGACTATCTTAACAATTAATGGAAATTTGTCCAAGATGATAAACATTTTAAAGAATAAATGTGCACAAATTTATAAAGTAGTTATCTTAAAAATTAAAACAAAGGAAAGTCTTTATTTGGATGGCAATTGACAAAATTGAAAAAATTATACAAAACTGCTCTGTTAGAAGAGAATTATCTAGAAATAAGATTATAACATTTTCTAGTTTTGTAAAAGATAAGTAAATTTCAACCCACATTTTGTAACTGAAAGCTGAGAACAAAAGTAGTCCATTTCTCACCTGTGTTAATCCACTGATGTGTAAAACTGATGTTTGCAAATGAAGCACAATTCTATCTAGGATAGCAGCTGGACCAGTTACAAATCCACATCGCATTCTGAAATAGATTCATCTTAAATTTGGAATATTTTCCAGGTTTTTGCAGTTATCTCAGATAAAATTCCTAATGTCATCATAAAAACTTTGAAAGTGAAGACAACATTCATATTACAATTTTATTTTCTCTATTGGAATAAATAAATTCCAGTTAGTTAAAGTGCAAATAATGTGATAATGTTTATTTACAGTTGGACTAATGTCCTCATCTTTGTCATATTTTGGCCATTTCATCTTCTGACCTGGTATCTGTCAAACTGGGTAACCTACAGGTAATTTTCAACAACTTTATCTAATCTATGGGGGTTGATTTTTCTTATTCCACTGTCTGTGTCTAGTATTATCTTGTATTGTTCTTTTTTAGTACTGCTCAGTTATTGCTCATTCTCTTTGCACTGACTACTGGTTATGGATTGACCAGCAGACGACTCTCAATTTGAATGTGATATACTCAGATAAATATTCAATAACTGAGAGCTACCAATTCAAACTATGCAAAAGAGTGGGACAGGATTTCTTTGGTTGATCTAAAAAATTTATTGTTATCAGCATCAATCAACTGTAAACAAAAGTGAACACATTCATTAATCATTCCCTGTTCTTATAAAATTTATTCCATTAATATTGATTAAACTGCATTTTTGTGGTTTTAATTTATTTCAGATCACAGACAAAATGATTGTCAAATTTGACAAATGGTCATATTTTTACAGAGCAATAGCAGATGTGTTATTTATTATAGAGAATGGTTATTTAAAATAATGAAAAAAAAAAAAATGATACAAAACAGTCCATAAAAATTTGTGAGCGATAATTAACTTTTGACTATTTTGCATTTTAAAAGCATAACATTTTTTAAATCAATGCCAGAAGTACTAATTTTCTTATAAATGAGCCAATGAGTGACAGATAGGGTCACAGAGAGAGACAAGATAGGCAAAGGTTTTTTTTTTGGTTTTTTTTTTTCATCCTTACGTCCTCTAGACAGCTCTTGGTCTCTCCATCCAAATTACTGTTAGGATAATTTTCTGACTGAAATATCATCAACCTGGCTACATGGAAAGTTTAATAATTCTTTACTCCTTATATGCTTTTAAATTCTTCAATATGTTATCATTAAATCCATTGTCTTTGTGTCTTGAAATTAGTTTTCAGCAGAGTCACAATAACAACTAGGTAAAATCCCTGTAGAATCTGGTTACCTCCTAGCTTTCTGATGTTGACATGTGATGACTGTGAAAACCAAAAACACCACCAAGGGACATTACCAAGAATACTACGTTTTTGGTAACCCTGGGATAGAGAACGGCAGATCAACAAAATGAAAATGATTAGCAGTGACAGTGTGGCTAGTGGGCATAATGGATTCTTCAAATAAACCTTCATATAAAATACCATTCTTAAAATGACAATAAAAACCTAATATTAAAAATGTACTGCAATGAATTTTTATGGTTCAAGTTTTAAATATTTCATCTTTTAGTTCATAAAAATGTTATTAAATTGCCTGGCCTATAACTGATATTGATGTCTTTCATATTGTATATGACAAACATGAAAACCAACTGTTCAACTTGGCTATTTTTAAATAGCCAAGATTTGTTTTGTCAAAAGAAAGGACCACAAATGATTTTACTTACCCAGATGAAAGCAGTTTTGAGAAAGAATCAAATCTGACAACTCTACCCTCAACATCTATCGAGAGAAAACTGGGTACATAGTCCTACAAGAGAATTAATAAAAATGTCACGAGATTCTAGACAAAATCAAATATAAAAATAGAATAAACCATTATAAACACTGCTTGAACCTTCTTCAGTAAAGTTTGTAATTAACCTATAAGATGTAGTTGCTACAGAATAAATGTTAAAAACATTTCATTGCTACTTACAATATGTAATGCTTAGCTGTTGGAACTGGGTTGGTGATTCTAAATAATTATAATTTAATAAAAGTCTGATATCCAGTCTGGATAAACTACAAAGTTTGTTTTTATTTTACCCCAGATATCCTAAGATAATTTCAAAGGCTCAAACATTGATAGGTCATTAACTATAACTAACATCTGAGTTGCAAAATTCAGTATAGAAGTGTTTTTTTTTTTTTTTTTTTTTTTTTTTTTCAGATATTTGTATACTGAATTGTCAGTTTTGTATTAGAAAAAAATATCAATAGATAAAAAATATGAATCCTCTGGCAAATGATTATTTTTGACTGTAAAAAATCCTTGTATTAAATATTTCCTTCCTGAGTGGAAGGAACTATTTAATACTAAACAATTAAAGTTTGTGGCAAATAATTATAGTGGGGAATTAAAAAGTAAATGTAAGAATCAAGTACAGCATTTAAAAGCAAGAAATATGTATTTCTATAGTTGAAAATTATGAGAATTTAACATTTTTCAGGCAGCCAAAAAGTGCTTAATATATAAGTAGAGCTATGATATCCATTAAATCAAGAAAAGTTCAAGTGACTTATCTTGTTGACCAACTGCAGAGTTTTGCACTGAAACACTCATCAGGGCCAGATGTTTGATAAATCTATTGAACTTATCAGATCTCATATTTATATTCTTCAAAATGAATGAATGCTAATTCTAACTTTTATATTTCAAATAAAAAATATGAAATAAATAAAAGTGAATCTATAATTAATTAATTTAAAAAATAAACAATTGATAAATTTGAATATTAAGAATTATATGATACTTAGAATTTTGCAATAACAATATTATACAAAAATAAAAAGAATAAGGGTAAAGAAAAAATAAATAAATAAAAATCTTGTATATGTATACATATATATGTATAGGTTAGTATGTATGTAATTGAACTCCTCCTAAATTTAAATGTGACATTTCTAATGAAATTCTAATATGGTAAGAATTTGAAAGTTAGAATTAGCATTCATTTGTTCCAAAGAGTATAAATAAGTTCAATGGATTTATCAAATTTCTGGCCGTGATGAGTGTTTTGATGCAAAACTTTTAAGGTGGTCAACCAGATAAGTCATGTGAACATTTCTTGAATTATTGAAAGTTATCACAATTACAAAAATTTGTTCAGCACATTTAATACGAAACCTATTACTATAAAAACAAACCTTTGTGTATTGTATGTAGTAGTAGGGGTCATCTTCAATAATCAATAAATTGTATTTGCAGGCAATGTTATAAATTTCCTTTTTGCGTTCAAAGGTCAGTCCACATCCTGTGGGATTACCTCCTGTGGGGACAGTGTATAAAACTTTGGGGATGTTACTCCAAGGGTTTTTTGCATCTTCTGGTGACCACTGAGACAACATTTCCTTCAAATGTCCAGGAATTAAGCCATTCTCATCTGTCTTGACATCTAAAATTCGAGGACCAAGAGGTTTCACCTGTTGGAGATAAAATAGCAAAATTAAGAATTTTGTGTGACATTGACATGCAATTTATTACTGATCCTTATGTTAGACATTTACTATAATTTGCAGGTGTCGATTTGATTCCTGTAGCAAAGAGAAGAAAAACTGGAGAAAAAGGATATCAAATAGTTATCCAAAAATAACTAATGAAAAAGAAAACTTTGTGTGTGTGTGTGCACAGCTATATATAAAATCTGATCATTACTGCATTTGTAGATAAAAATAACACAGATTTTACAGGATTAAAAACAAAACTACAAGTTTTTGGTAATGCAATATTTTTTTTCTCTAATTCCATCAAAATTGTTAACTATTTATATTATTTTTCATGTATTTACTCAAAGTATCCACTTTTGCATTTATGGATTTACTTGACTAAGCAAATTAAAAAGAATTTTTGCTTTGATATTGTGTTCAAGATATAGTACAATCTCAAGTATTCCACAAGTAAAAATTGATTTGTGGACATGGCTCAAAATTAAATGATTGTGATATCAGTGGTTCTTGTTATTTATTATCTAATAATTACAATGAGCTTCTATCTAGTCTTGTACTTTGTTTAAATGATAGTAAAATTATCTGAAGATATTATAAACCCAGTATTAATATTAGGTTGATGACATCTTCCATTTCAAATCTGGGTGAAGGGGGTACTGCTTATATTACTTGCCATTTTACAAATTCTGAGATAAAATGACATTCATAAATATATACATTTAATTGTTTCTGTGGAAAAAAAAGGTAATATTTGGATAATTTTTTAAAAATACGAATAGTAGCAATAAAAATGTCACAAAAAGTTGCTAAAAATGAATATGTAAAATTAAAACTTGAATTACAAATGGAAAGTTGCCAGTTTTGTAATTAAAGCAAAATCAAATGTTAAATGATTTGGGGAGAAATGTTAACCTTGTGTAGATTTATTATATCAATCAAAATATCTTAGTCAATTTTAAAATATTCTCTAAGAATTATTCTTAGTTTTTTCTTTTACCTGAAAAACTTTGATGCAATGAGTAATTATTGCTCCAGTATGATCTCTTTAAAAAAGTATTTTGAAAAGAATATGTAAATTTATTTGACACCAGAAATAACAAAAATTCTTTAATTCTTTTTTTTAAGGTGTTTTTAGCGTTTTTTTCTTTATGTAAGAATGATCCCCAAATGCCAGATTTATAATGTCATGTCTATTATTTTCCTAAATAGAACTAAGATATATAATGATTCACTGACCATAGACATAGTTCCTGAGTAACATGGAGACTCCATCAAAATGTGATCCTGTTCAGTGACCAGAGCATCGAACAACTGAAAAGAGAAAATAGTTATAAAAGATGCTCATTCTCTGGAACACAATGAAACAAATATTTTTAGACTACACTATGTTAATGGTGTACATAAAAAAATATGTGTAGTATTTCTGTTACAAACAATTAAGAATAACCACTCAAATCTACTGCAGCTGAGAATTGCATCAATATAGAAGTTGTGAAAATTTATAATGAAGAAGGACTGGGAGGTTGTTGCCCTTTGGGGATTTCCGGGCCTGTCACTGATAGCAGCAGCAAGTGGTAAGGGAAGAAGGCGTATATAAACGCTGGTCTAAACGACTTCGGCCTCTTTTTGATACCTCCTGTTGGGAGTCAGACCTTCGTTTTAGGCAGTGTCACTGCTTAACAAGTTATGGGAGGTCCGGTGAGGTGGCGAGTTTCTGACAGTGCCATTAGCCGAGGGAGCAGTAATTTTAGAACCAAGGAATAAACGAGTTAGTTTATTTCCTGAGTAGGGTTCTATATACAAAGAAGAACTCAGACGAGTCGGCAAGAGGGGCTGTAAAAAGAAATTTCCAGGAAGACCCAGTCGTGAAAGGAGTGCTGAGGAAGAAATTTTCAAAGAGGCTCCTAGTCCTTCTTTGACTCCTAGAACTGTTTTGTACTCCCACAAGGGAATACTAGAATTATATAGGCCGCGTGTTAACGAGGCCATTTTAACAAGAACTTTGTTTTTACTCCCATGAGGGAGACCTAGAATTATATTGACCACGTGTTATAGTGACCATTTGGGCAAAGGAAAAAGTGGGTAGTTCTTTTATTATTTTTATTTGTTTTTGTACTCTACTTTTGTTTTGTTGTGCCATTTTTTTTTATTGTTACAACAGGGAATTTCCAACTCCCTAGCAAGGGGAATATCTTGCAAGGAAGGTTACTTTTTTTTTACCCCTATTAATAAAAATATATTTGGACCTACAGCAGTGTACGTAGTTGTATTTCGAAGTTACATTTTTTTTCTTACGTCGGACCCCGGTTAATATACCGGTAGTAAGTTTTATTCTTTAGGTACAGACCTAAAGTTAATAAAATTCCGACAAAGTTAATGCAAATGTTTAATGCTGAACATGCATTCTGTTCTGCAATCAAAAGAAATCATGTTTTCACTGATATACTTTCATAAATGCTATATTGAAAACAAGTCTTTAAAATGTTCTTTGTAAATATGATTTAAGAAACTATTAATATTTACTTCAAATAAGGATTACTGCTTTGTTTTTTTGTAGTTACTATATATACTTGAGTATAGAATGACTTTTTATGATCAGTCTTTTTTATGCCAAAAAGTAGGGGGTTGCACTAGACACAGGAAATATATTTGAAAGGTTAAAAATCATGCATTTTTGGTGACCAGTTGCACTATACACAGGTAATTTTTTTTTCAGAGGGGGTTAAAATTCATGCATTTTCAGTGACCATAAATTACTTGGTAGGCCTACATTCTCACAGTACCTTTGGCTAAGCTTAACGATACAGGCAAGCTCCTTTAGCCTGTCTCCAATAGTTTAGATACTTTCTTTCTGTTGCTACATAAACAGCAGAATGTCATTCACTTTGTGTGTCGCTTAAAATCTATAAATAACTTATGAATGAAAAACTAACAATGTTTTTTTTTCCTTTCTCTAAATTGCATTCATTTTCATTCATACATGTTTACATGGCTTGCTGAGGTATTCCAACAACACCCCTTTTGCCTGATTATATATATATATATATACACACTGTATATGTTTCAGTTGTGTTCCTTATTCTGTCTTCATTTTTATTTATTATATTCTTTACTCGTATTATTTTATCTTATAATTATTCTTAAAATATTTTGGCAAGATGCACCATTTCATACAAAAAGAATGCAGACCATTTATTTGTTATAAAATATGTCAGTACTGCAATATTTGACTACTGTAGGCCTACTAGCATTGCTCAGAAGCTGGGGTTGCATTATATATGAGCTATATATGAAAAAATCGGGTTTATTCACAAAAGAATTCAGAGGCCACTCTAAACATGAAGTAGCTTATACACAAGTAGATGCAGTAATAAAAAATGTTTTAGAGAATGTTTTAAATGCAAATAAATTTGTCTGTAAAAATAAAGTTAATCGTACAAGCAGAAGGTATTCATTACAGTGAAAGACCACAAGGATAGCTTCCCACACAACCCCCAATACTGGCTAATCAACCTATTCAAGAATAATATCGGTAGGATAAGCAAGAAAATCCTCAAAAGAGCCTGCAAATACACCAGAAATGATTTAGGAATCAACCAGTGGCATAATACCACTGATGCTATTGATTGGTTCACTAAAATGAATAAGAAAAGTGAATGCTCTTTTCTCCAATTCAATATTTGCTATTTCTACCCATCCAACAGTGAGAAGTTGCTCATGGATACAATAAAAGTAGCCAACATTTACTGCCCTATAAGTAAAAGGTACATTAACATCATTAAACATACCCAGAAACCCATTCTGTTCCATGAAGGTTCCCTGTGAACCAACCATAGCAACCTTGACTAGTATTGCTATGGGTGCATTTGATTTAGCAGAATCTTGTGAACTAGTTGGTATATTATTACTTTGGCATCTAAGGTTTATTTTTGACATTAACAACACCAGCCTCTATGGAGATGATGGGATTATATTCCTATGCATATCAAATGCACAAAAAACTAAGAAAAAACCTAATTAAGTTCATCAATGACCACGGTCTGAGCATTACCACCATCACCGATCCTAAAATAATCAATTTTCTGGATGTAACATTTGACCTATTTAATGTGCTTTATAAACCATATACTAAAGATTTATACAACCATAGATACATCAGCAAACAATCCAATCATCATTCTAGAATACTAAATAATTTACATAACTTGGTCCAATTTAGGCTGTCCATCAACTCTAGCAATAAGGATATTTTTGATAAACAGAAAGGCAAATATGTAGAAGCACTAGAACATAATAACCATAAGATTAACCTTGATTTCTTAGCCAATAGCAATAATGACACCATTAAACCAAAATTTGGCAAATGCAATATAACATGGTTTAACCTGCCCTTCAACAAAAACAGCAAAACTAATAACACTTAATTCATAAGTACTTGTCATTCTCCAACACTAAATAAGATTTTCAGCAAAAACAATGTCAAATTTAGCTACAGTTGTGCTAAAAACATTGACCAGTATATATTACGGCACAACTGTTCCATTCTAAAAAAAACACTTCAACAACCTTCAAAACAACATCCCCACAACTAATAACTGCAACTGCAGAAAAAACAAAACCTGCCCACTAAATAGCAGATATATGACCAAATTGTTAGTTTATAAAGCTAAAATCAAATATGACGAGGTTAAGTTTTATGTGGTCTCTACAGAAAACCATTGGAAATTACACTTCTACCACAACAAAATGACATTAGGCAATATCAAATATAGTAACAGCACTGCCCTCTCTAAATTTTTCTGGAAATTGAAAAGCAAGAATAAAGACTCAACTATCATCCATAATGAAAACTAAACCCTTCAGCGGAAAAAGCAACGGATGTTACTTATGTCTTTCTGAAAAACTAATAATCCTAAAAAATATAAACGATTTTAATCTCTTAAACAAAAGAAGTGAGTTAATGAGCACCTGCCTACATAGAATCAAATTTCTACTCAAATATGTTGACCCAGACTAATATACAGGGGTTGGACAAAATAATTGAAACACTTGTTAAATTCAAAGAAAATTTATTTAATATGGAGTTGGTCCTCCTTTAGCCTCACATACAGCTTTAATACGTCTAGGAATGGAATCATAGTTCTTGATATGGTAGCTCTTGAAAAACCAAACAGTTTAGCAACCTTAGTGAGCAAGGCTCCTGCCATGCGAGCTCCAACAATTTGCCCATTTCCGAACTCGGAGAGGTCTCACATTTAGGTTAAATTTTACTAAATTCTAAAAATAAATAAGCCAAAGACAATAAATTAGATAAATAAACGTATTTACAATGGATATAACCTGCAATTACAAAGTTTTAGTTAAAGTTATAATAGGTCTTTGAAATATAGGAGTGGAATTTGCACCTGTTCCAATTTTGTCCAACCCCTGTATTTTAGCCATGCCCGGGGACCACAAAAACTAGTATTAAATTATTTGCTTTTATTAATATTTTTATTATATTATTTTTGCTATCCTTACTATACAACTATTGTTATTATTAGACTGTAATGCATTTAACATTTATGCTAATCTGTTATTTTCATTATCTTATTGCCATTTTTACTCTATAACCATTATTATTGTTTTTATCTTATTTTTACCTTTAGTCTTACTACCATAAATGTTTTTATTATCATTATTATGTTTATTTATTCATTTTTTAATTTTATTTATTATTTTATTATTTATTTATTTACATATTTATATGTTCTTATTTATATGTTTTTTATTTAATCTTCATTGATATGTATTATTTTTATTAGTATATTAATTTCATTTTACCACTGCATATTTTATTTTTACTTTTATCACTACATTTATTAAGTTTATTAATACTAATAATTACTCCCCCTTGATCTCCAGATGTTTTTTTCCTTTTGATAACAACAGCATCTGTTTTTAAATTAGAATTTATAATTCTTATCTTCAAACTTAAATGTTAATCTGAGCTTTAATTCAAATCCAAAATTAAACTATAATTCATTTAAATAATTAACAACAATAATAATCCACTTTAACAATAAAATATCTCATGACAACCAGAAATATTAAATAACTGGTGTTAACCCAAAAAATTTGCACCTAAAGATTGCAGTTGTGCAATCAATGTAGGGTATTATGTATATTTTTGAATACATTAAATAGCTCTGTTATTTAACATTGAGCACTGTTTTTTCTTACAGTATAGAATATATATATATATATATATATATAATGTTTGTATTTCCATACAAACGCTTGCTTGTACATTTACCTATATTTATCCATTTGATTATATATATATATATATATATATATATATATATAAGACAAAAGGAAAATTTTTTTAGCTGATGGGTTTCATCTTTTGATTGACTTTATCAAGGCAAATGTAAGGATTTTATTTTGCAACAAGTACTTATAGACAGAAGTAAAAATGTTAGTTTTTAAATTTAAGAATACTCATAAATATTCTTCAGGTTAAATGAAAATCAAGGTAAATTGTGGAGGATGCTAAGAAATGTAATTTAACGTCTAATAGATGAAAGTGAGTAAATATTACTGTTCAGATTAGGACATAATATTGGGAGGGGGGTTATGAAGAATCTTTCGAACAAGCTGGAAAGCAAGAAGCAGCAAAGCATCTATTGTAGAGCTTAGAGGCCTGTTCAGACAATTGCAAGGATATCATTAAGTCCACATACATTGTGAGGATCAAGTTTTGCAAGGACAGATTACCCAGGAGAAGAGGTAAGGAACAAATCAAGTAAAGAAGCATGATGTTCAAAATTATTAAGGAAATGAATAGGGAAATCCATTATTTGACAGAAATTAAGCAACGAAAAAAGTGAAAATATCAATAATATCAGTAACATTAGAATGATTTAGCCACTTGACATGATGAGCATTAAAATCACCAAACACAAACATGTAGAGAGAGAGAGAGCAATTTCTATACTGTTAAATATTTAGTTTAATATGTTACAGTCCTGAGAAGAAGGAGTGTGATAATGGAGAAAGAGATAGCTAACAGGGTGCAATAAAGGACGTCAAAAGCACATATAACAATCATCTGGGGACAATTTTTTCCAGATATAAAATATATACCCTCGAATCTTTTCAACAAAGAAAAAGATAGTCTGGAACAAGCAGAGATAGATGAATTTAAATCACAATGTTGTTCACAGCAAAGGAGGCGGGGTGATTTTATCAAGACACCATCTCTAGTAAAGTTGCTAAACAAGGCTCTACACCCCTTTCAGTCATTCCAAAGTGAAGTCCAATTCTGGCTAAATTTATAATCTCTTTTTTTTCACGTAAATGAATTGTCATCTGATATGCCAATTATAACTTAATAAGAAGAAATAATAGAAAGGAATCAATAAATAAAACAAATAAATAATATATTTAAGAAATAATAGAAAAATAATTAAATATATATAAGACCAATTTTATTGTTGTTGCTAAAACTGTTTAATAATCAAAATAATCTATACAGAACAAAAAATAAACATTAGAAATGGAAATGCTTCTCATCTTTAAAAATGTTACATTAAAATTTTAAAATCGAGGCCACCCCAAGCAAGGCAGTACAGCCACTAACGAGCAAAGGGCTACAGGGTGGGGAGGAATTAGGGACAGAAACATTAGTAATGAGGAGAAAGAGAAAAGAACAATCAGGAGGATAGTAGATAACGATTGACATTGTGTTTAAACTCTTGAAAATTAAAGTTGGCTGGAAAGCATAGGGCCAGAAGGGAGTTCCAGGTGAGAGGTGTGAGAAAAGAAACTGTCAGCACAGAAGTTACAGCTACATCTAGCCAGCTCAACTGTAAATTGATGAGATCTTGCTGCCAGTCTAGTATTGCACTTAAATTCATACAGCCTAGGTACCATAGCAAAAGAGTGCATCTGAACAATTGCCATAAAAGTATTTATAAAAAAGGGACAGAGAGGCAACCTTATGGTGGTGGGCAAGTGACTGAAGCCAAGCTGCAAGTCAAGACCAATAATATTGCTGATTCTTCTTTGGATCTTATCAAAGAGCTTCAGGTAAACAGCAGGGACACCAGACCATATATGGCAACAATATTCTAAGCCTGGGTGAATGGTAGACTTATAGATATTCAAGATAGATTCTGGAGAGAAAAATTGTCTCTTCCAGCACAGTGAACCAACTTTCTTAGCAGCTAACCTAGCAATGGATTGAATATAGTCTTTCCACTTTATGTCAACTGAGAACGTTATGCCTGAGAAAGCTCAATGAGTCACTTTCCTGGAGGTTAGCATTGGCCATGTGGTTGGAAGGCAGAGAGGGGTCTCTCAGATGATTAATGGAGAGAAGTTTAATTTTGGAGGTGTTAAAATTGACAAGCCATCTTATGCCCCAGTCTTAAGGTTGTTTTGGACACCAGCTGCCATTTTGACCTTGTCAGACTGATCAGCCTTACAGCAGGAGTAAATGATAGTGTAGTTGAGAGCTGATGTCATCTGGAAGGTCGTTAATGGAGATTAAAAACAATGCAGGACCAAGAATGGAATCCTGGGAGCAACCAACGTTAGTACAAAAGAATGCAGATGAGTGGCCCTTTAGAACAACTTTCATTTCAGGATTTGATAGGAATGACTGGATCAGCTCATAAATGCACCCAGAGATACTGTAACTTTTCAGCTTGTGGAGAAGTCCTGAATGCCAGACCCTGTCAAAGGCTTTTGAGATGTCCAATGCTACAGTCTGGGCTTCAATGTTTTTTTTATCTAGAGCATGATAGACTCTTTCTGCAATTATTGTTAGTGCATTAGCAATTGACCTAGAAAAACAAAAGCTGTATTGCTTGTCTGAGAAAAGGCCTTGCAATGAGAGTGATGAAGCAATTCAACATTGGTTAGGGCCTCTAGGAGTTTCCCAAAAAGAGGTAGTAATAGGCCGATAGTTGGAAGGGTCAGATGGCTCACCAGAGTTCTTAAAAACTGGAACAACAGATGATGACTTCCAGCCGGCAGCAAAGCAGGATGCAACGAGGCATTTATTATACAGTTTAGAGAGAACGGGAACTAGTTCAGGAGCACACTTCTTAATGACTATTACAGGGATGCCATTAGGTCTACATGCTTTGTGGGGATCCAGGTTAGAGATGATAGCAGAAAACATGGAAGGGGTTATATGCATAATAATAACAGGATCTTAGCTCCCTCGAGGTCTCTCTTACATTTGTTATGGGCAGTAGCAAATAGGCCCCTGTTATGATTAGATTGGTCATGCTGGTATAGCTGGAAATAGTGCTTCCTGTGTGCTATGGCAGCTGAGTATGCTGGTGTGAACCATGGAGAGGATTACGGTTTCATCTGGTATTTCCGAGAAGGAGTGAATAGTCACCGAGACTATGAGAGCAATGTAATATAATAATTTTTTATACTAATGTTATAAGAAATTTGAGCTAAATCCTATAATGTAGTGATATTGTGGGGAATCATATTAAGAGACAAAAGACTCAGAAAGCACAGCATTAGATTACAAAACAGCAGAAAGCATTATGCAGAGAATTTTTTTAACTGCTTGCAAAGATGACTTAATGGGACTTCAATAAAACCTGACTTGTGTAAAATTAATTCATATGGCAACTCTTTCAACTTAACATTGATCGAAAACAGATTGAGAATTAAGTTTACATTAAATTCAACTTCTTTTATGTACACATGAAATGTAATGAGGATGAAGAGTGTCAAACAGTAACTTTATATTACTCTTGATTACAGGATTATCAGAATTAAGAGCGTACATATATAATCTAGAGTGCAGAAAAAATTTCAGTCCAGTAATGAAAGGATTAAAATCTTTTCAGCATCTACCTCATATATGGAGAGAGCAATCAATGCAATGTAAAAATACCTTTGATAAACCATCTTGGCTTCCATTTGTGACAATTATTTTTGTTTGTTCCTCACCAGGTGTATCGAGTAATGGGGGATTATGCATATTTTTCTGTAACATCTTCAACCAATCCAAAAGCTCGGGAATTCTAGGGTAAAAATAAAAAAAATAAATCATCACATTGAAAATAAACATTATAAAGTTTTAATGTATTTTATGAGATAGAATTTCATTTCAATGCATTTCTTGATTGCAGAGACAGTCTGATCAAGAAAACCTGGAACTTGATTATAAATGATATTCAGTGTCTTGGTATAATTAAATATTCTTACATACCCTTGAGATTGAGAATATTGCTGAGCACGTCTCATATCTGTACCAGACAGTTTGATAGAAGTGCCATCTCTGAAATAAATTGAATACAATTCCAGTATTTGTATAAAAAAAACTATTGAATAAAAAAAGAATTGCCTGAGTGAATCATCTCAAAATTATAGAATGTATCTTTAATATAGCTAGCATTTTTATTTTGCAATATCATTTAATCACTTAAATTTTAATGTAAACAAATGACATATTTTCTAAGCAATTTCTCTGACATTTAGGCTGGTAAATGTTGTTAATACTGTTTATTATAAACAGAGCATTTAGTTAAATATTTGTATATATAAAAATAATGTACAAACAGAAAATATTTGTTGTCAGTTGTTTACATTAAGACACGCTTCAAGCAGATATGATCATTTGAGAAAAATCATGGGAAATTTGTTGTATAAAAACAGTAATTTGACTTTGCTAACCAGAGGCTTTCTCTGTAGCTAAATGGTATAGTATGTCAGGCCAAATGACAGTTCCATGTAGGATACAGGTTCGATTCCTGTTGGAGGACACATATTTTCTACAAAATTTCTTGGTCATTCAGGCTAGTAAATGTAGTTAATACTGTTTAGTATAAACAGAGCATTTACTCAGAAAATATATTAAAATAATTGTCAGATTTAGTCCATTTCATAATATATATATATATATATATATATATATATAAGGGGCGAAGGGTCCATGTATGCAATGCATACCTTACATTTTTTCCAGGATAAATAATTTTGTGTAATCTAAAATTAATTATTGATAATTTTCGCCATCCTCTTTGTACTTGTATTTTCTTGTATTTCTTAGGATAAATGTTACAAGCAATATTATTTAGGAAGTGTAAGTAGAGAAAACACTTGTTATTTAGCAAGAAAAGCTGCAAGTAAAACCAATGAATTTACTAGTATTGAGCATGAGAGACAGAACATAATAGTGAGTGGGTCATCAAAAAGCAGAAATTCTTTTGCTTGTGTTAGAAAAGACTGTAGTTTAAGCCTTCCCTGTTTAATTATTCCCTTCAACCTGGGTGCATGAAAAATAGAGGTAGAATAATAAAGTCATGGTTGTGGTGGTGGTGGTTGAGGGGGGGGGTCACACAGAGAAAGCCATCAAAGATCAGAAATTCTTTTGCTTGCTTTCCAGCCATATTAACCTAGCAGACTTTGTGTTGAAGTGATGATGTTTTATTGTGTGCAGCTGAAATCAAAGACTTGCCTGTTCAAAGGACTTATTGGACAGATTTAGACCAATATTTGTATTATTTGGTTCTTAAGAGTATATAAGGAACATTTGACAACTTTAGTATCACACCAAAAGTTCTTTTTTACTGACTTTTAAAAAGTTTTAACTCATGGAGAGTATTTTTGATCCCTTCTTAAGACCCAGATTCAGTCATGTAACCATTACCCAAAAGGTTTTTGACCAGTTCATATGTGGGGCAAAAAGGAGAAACTGGTGAAGTCTATTTTTTCTGATTAAAATGTAAGTTTTCATCCTTTTCAAGGCCTGTCGTCAAGCTTATTTAAACATTTTTTTAGAAATTAAAATAAAAATGTCTACATCTCATTAAAACAGAAACTGTTAATTTGATGAATTGTGAACAAGATTAAACCTAAATTATTTAAAAGTGTATTTTCTCACATTAAAATTAGTTCAAATCACATTCACAGATGGGGGGAGGCTAATAATTTTTCAATGGCACAGAGGGAGATTTCCCTTTTTCCTCTCCCCATTGGTGATTAGCCTGCATAATAGATTGCATGCCCTGGTTCCCAAGTCACCCTTTGCCTCTGCTTATATATATATATATATATAATCATGTACTGTTTCATATGAGTTTAATGTGTGTGTGTGTATATATATAGTTGTATATTTAAGCAGCAATCCTTCGTTTATGCATGTTTCATTACAAATGACAGACAAGGTACTACGGCTGTATTTTATTTAATTTTTCTTGTGTTTGAACAAGAGCTTTCTTTTCTGGACAAAGAGTGTGTAAAAACTGTCCAAATGTTTTATAGTTCCAAGCGCTTTCGGCTATACCTTTAGCCATTATCAAGGATGATTTGATTTTTCAGCTTAATTGAGTGTGTGCATTATGTGTATATTTTAGTGTGTTGTGGGGATGTTTTAATTTCTGAATACGGTTAGCACATTGTGGCTTTGTTCGTAGTTAATATTGTTAAGAGTTGGCTTTTTCTTTTTTATTATTAAAGCTTCCATTATTTTTAATCTTTTTTTACAGGTGGATGCAGTTATTATATTTGTGTTTTCTAATGGAGTCTGGTAAGTTTGTGTGTGTATTTAAATGGGTGCTAATGGAGCTGTGATCAGATAGGTGTGTAATGTAAGGCGTCTGGATAAGCATGTAGTTGTGTAACCGATGTAATTATTTATGAGTCCGGTTTGATCAGGAACAGATTTCCTTAAGGGACATTTGAACTCGTAGATAATGTTCGTTCTTTGTAATTTTGATTTAGCTGGTGTGTTGTTATTTTTGAGGATAAGGTTAGCTGTCTTAGATTTTTTATAATAGATAATTAATTTGATTTTTTTATTCGGGTCAATTGGGGTGGTGTATTTCTTTGTGATATGTCTTACTGAAGATTCGTCTTGTTTGTAGTTAATGTGCATTTGGTTTTTGTAATAAATGTGTATGTAATTTTTGACTGTGTGTTCACTATCGTTATTACTTACTTTTGGGAGAAATAGTCTAATTTGGTGGTCTATAAGGTGGTTAGGGAAGCCGTTGTTGATTAGTGTTTGTTTAACATTATTAAGTTCTTTGAGGAAGAGTAGTCGAGAGGATGAATTCTGGTGTGCTCTTTTTAGAAAGTTTTTTATTACTGCTATTTTGTACCTAAGTGGACATTCGCTTTTAAAGTTAAGGCGACACGTGTTTTTGCTGGTGGGTTTTTTGTATGATGATGTAATGAAAGTGTATTCTACAAGAACATCTAAGAATGGAAGTTTGTTTTTTTGGCTAAGTTCATAGGTAAAGTTAAGGACAGAGTTGTTCTCAAATGTGGTCTTAAGTGTATCTATTTCTTTAATGTTATTTGCTAAAATAAAAATATCATCTACGTAGCGGACATATATTTTCAGTTTATGGACCTCTGTAAATATTGTATTTTCTACGTGGGACATGTAATAGTTGGAAAAGCATGGACCGAGTGGATTTCCCATACTAACACCATTAGTTTGAGTGTAAGTGTTGCCATTATAGTCATAGAATGGAACTTTGGTTGTGCATGCGTGTAGTAATTTTTTTAGTATGAAAAATATAAAACATTTGGACAGTTTTTACACACTCTTTGTCCAGAAAAGAAAGCTCTTGTTCGAACACAAGAAAAATTAAATAAAAAGCTTAACTGTAGTACCATGTCTGTCATTTTTAATGAAACATGCATGCATATATATATATATATATATATATATATATATATATATATATTTCAACAGTAAAAAGTACTGTTACATATGTGTAGAAAAAAATAGAAAAATTCAATCAATTTTTACAACTGAATTCAATTTGACTCACTGGAGTTTAAAAGATCCTTCTAACACAGGAAAGAAATTTGCATTAGGCATACCAGTTGCCATTGAAATCATTGTTGGTGGACTCTGCAACAGGATGTTGGCTAAAAGATAAATTTAGACCAAAATTATTTAGGATGAAAAAAGAAATGGACTACATATATATGCACACAGAACTTTTCATCATGTAGGCTCAAAATTAAGTGATATTTCCCCCAGAATTTTATTAATTACTTTAATCAGATCCTACTGCAATATTGCTTTAGCCAATCAAAGCTTGTCATGGGAAATATATATATATATATTTTAACCGATAAGTTTTTACTGCACTTAGCTTTTTATGGAATCCCCTTTACTATCTCGAACAATCTCTTTCATGTTGGGTTCATCATCCACCAATAACTACAGTTTGTTGATCTAACCTATGCATGAACTCACCATTAATTCTTGCTGTGACATGAGCAAAAACAATGAGTGTTAACTCAATTGTTATTGTTACTGCCTTCTTTGCCTACACCTACCCACTATGTTATGGTTCCCCTCTTTGTTAGCAAAATTAATACTTGCACTTTGTAATTGTATTGGTGACTATTTCGATTGCAACATTTAATAATCTCCTCTCTCTATATTGGTGACTCTACAAAATAACAAACACACCTGACCATTGTCAGAGACATGAATGAACCAAAACTACTAAGGCTTATGCCTCTCTGATACTAACACAAACCCACAAATTTGGTTTCGCTAATTTCAAACAGTGTTCACTACAGGAAATAGTAGTTAAATTTGGTAACCGTCTGAAACCAATTTTAGAAGAAGCTTACAAAATTCTCAACAGCAGCTCAAATACAAAAACGTCTTTATGCTTCATGACAGACATTATATAAGAGATATCAACACTGTGACTGATAAAAAGATTTCACATATAAATATGACTACACAATCACAATGCATTATATTATCATAATTAACATAAAACAAAATTATCATTTACATCTGCTTATCAACATTCTTGTAACACACAAATCTCAAGATACTTGACCTCATTTGTATCTGCTCCAATGACATCAAGAAAGCTCTATAGCCATATGATCAGGGATCATTCTGTGCATAAAAAACAAATCTTTGTGTAATGAAATTCAGTGACTGTCACAGACTAGCATATGTCAAACAGACAGTTACTGACAAGAATCTACACATACATGTACTCCTTTATGTAATCACATAGCCTGATATCATCAATACAAACAACCATCAACTGTCTAGAAAATCTACTTAACTTATATATTATAGTTTAACTCTCTCTCACATAAAATTGAGATTAAGCGATGACACCAGAAGAATTTCCTTATTTTAAGTGGATCCTAATGCACCATGGTTTACCATAATGCATCAGTACTCACTTAAAAGAATACCTTGTCACAAAAATTTCTAACTAATTAGTTTTTGCGTTACCTAGCTTTTCTGGGATCTACTTAATCATTCTAAAAAAATGACCATGTTCAAATCGTCAGCTGCTTCTTTAAACAACTCACAAACATATTTTTCCATATTGTTTTCAATAATTCCTTTCATGTAGGTTTTGTCAACTGAAAACTATATCAAATGGACTTGATCTATGAGTAAAACCCTTTCACTAATTTATTTATAGAATCATACCTAACTCACACATGAACCTTATTGCAAACTCTAGTTGTTATCACACTGATTCAGCCAAAGACAGAACATTCATTTAAATAATAACAATAAACTTATTTTTTCTTCACTTCCATTTTTTTACTGAAAAGAATAAAAAATATAACTAATTTTATCATTGTTCACAATTTCATTTTTAAGCTTTTACACCACTGCACATTCACAAAATTATAAAAATTTGCTAATTATTGACTTTTAATATATTTTTGTAAAATTTGTCTGGAGTTATTAAGGTTAAGAAAGTAAAAAAAGTAGAAACATAATATTTTTTTTAACATTTTAACAATTTTTTAAAAAGCTCATTTTCTGCACAATTAAAAAAGCAAAATACCTTTTTTTTTTTTACTATAAATGACGTAAATTTTGTTTTAAAATTTTTTTCTTATATATATATACTATGATATGAAATTAAAATTGTTCAACTGTTTCAAGTTTTTCACAATTCAAAATGTTAGCATTCAGTTACAGGAAAAAGAATAAACACTAGAGACTTAGTTTATTTAGTAAAGGTTTAGGAAAATAAGGAAAATAAGTTTCTTTTTTTTTTCAAACCAGCAAATAAACTTCCAATTATTACGATTATATCATCTGGAACATCTGACAAAAAGATTTTAGAAGAAATCTTAAATAATAACATTGAACAAAGACAATAAGAGAGAGTTTTTACTAATAAATATTAAAACAAAAATACTTACTCAAAACTCTTGTTGGTGATGGTTGCCTAGCCAAGCTGACTTTATTCAAGAATCGTGCATAATTCATAGTTTCACCTGACAATAAATTACACAGAAATTACGAATAATTTGAATATGAAATAGCCATTTTGTTTCTCTTGCAAGTTTTATCAATTTAAATACTTTCATATTTTATATTCATTGCTTTTGTTATTAATTGTACTCATTAGATTTAATTAACCAGCTGAACAAAAATAAAGATTACAAAACTGTGCAAAGAACACTTCCTTTAATTGGTTTCTTCTTTTATGTGCCATGTCCCTTCAGAATGTAGGTGATCATGGCCCTCCACCTCCTCCTGTCTCTTGTAGCTCTTAATAAGTTTTGTTTTTTTTGTTATTTCTCACAGGCCCTGTTCCACTATCCACTTGCACAAGCCCATGCATTCTGTCTTCTTGTAGTTTATGCTTATTTCCTTCTTGCTCTCCTTCGCTACCATCTGTAGGAGGTTTTGTAATTTCCTTTCTGTGTCTGCTTATCAGCACTGAGTCATCTGTATATCTTATGTTGTTAAGATTGTGGCCGCCAATGATAAATCCTGGTAGGATTTCCAGTTCTCTTAGAATTGCCTTGCTGTATAGATTGAATAAATCTAGTGAGAAGACACATCCTTGCCTTACACCCCTTTCTATTTGTGTATATCTGCTGAACTCATTTTTTTGCAGGCAGTTTGCTGCCAGTAAAGATTTCTGATTATTCCAATGTTTTACCTGTATATATCAAGGTTGCTGAGAAGCTCTAACAGATTTTTATGGTGTACTTTGTCAGACACCTTTGCGTAGTCTATAAAACACAAGTACACATTCTTCTGCATTTGTATTGCTCTTTCTGATAACATTCTGAGCATAAATATTGCATTCCTTGTTCCAGTGTCTTTGAGAAACCTGTACTATTCTTGTTTTATTTGTCCTGATTCTGCTGCATGCTCTATTCATCAGAATTCAGGTGATGATTTTTATGTGGCTCATTAGACTGATTGTTCAGTGGAGTTCACATTCATTTGCGCCTGGTTTCTTAGGCAGTGCTATGAAAACAGACCTGCTTAGACCTTCCGGTATATCATCACTGTTATAGATTTCATTTATTATTTCTGTAATCTTGTCTATGCCAAAATCATCTAAAGCTGCCAGCATCTCTATTACAATTCCGTCTGGCCCTGCCACCCTGTTTCTGTTTAATTTGGCCAGTGCAGCTTCCACTTTGGTTTTTAATATTTTCAGCCCATCCGTATTTCTGTGTATTGCCAGTTGTTCTCTTTCATTTCAGTACTGAAGAATTTTTTCTTTCTCTGAGTGTTCTGTCCTGGGATTTTATGTAACCTGTTGATGAGCATGTCTTCTCCTGTTAGTTCCCTTATTTTTTATGCATGTCTCCTTTATCTATAATACTCATTCTATTTCTGCACATTTTTCATTGAACCATTCTTCTTTAGCTTGCCTGCATTTATTCCTTATTTCATTGTGTAGTTTTTTGTGCTCCATTCCATGTCTTGGCATTATTTTCTGTCTCCTTTGCATCATGTTGAGAATCTAATCTGTGATCCATTTGTTTTTTATTCTTCATTCATTCTCCTTTGGGATGATCTTGTTTGCTGATGTCACTAAAGCTTCCCTTAGTGTGTCCCATTTCAAGATGCTATTTCCATTTTGTCCCTTGTATCTTCTTTTCACACTGTCCATATATTTTTCCTTCAGGTTTGGGTCATTCAGGAGTCTGTTGTATTGCAATTTGGGTGCTATGTTAGGCTTCTTCAGTTTCCATAGTTTCAATCATAGTTTACATATAATAGGGAGGTGGTCATTTCTGCAGTCAGCACTTGGATAGGTTTTGTAGTGAACAACTGCATTCTTGAATCTTTTGTTAATAGTTCAGAAAAAAATAAATATAAACATACAAATGAATGAAAATATATTAATTGATTTTTTTTTACCACTGGTCCTTTTTATTCATCATGTAGTTAAATATTTAAAAATATGAGAACTTAACTATCAATGTTAAAGATTGAGCAAAGTTTAACCTTGAAACCTGGAAAAAAAAAAAGAAAGTTGTTTTAACTTTGCATGTTTTTTTTTGAAGTGATAAAAATATGAATAACTAAAATGTTTTAAGATGTGTTTTTCAAAAACACTTAGAACTCTATATTCAACAAGCTTGACAAATAAAAAATATAAACTATTAATGCTCCTGAAGTATTTTTAATAGAATATTGAAATTATTTTTTCATCGTATATAAACTTTCACATAGAGAAGATATAACTCAAGTTGTCACTCTTGAATGTTTCAATTGCACCATGATGAATAGATTTATCAATGAAAAGAATTTAATCCCAATTTTAAAAATCTAATTTTTACAAACTATGTTAATTTAATGTTTAGTTAATCAGAGTAATATGCCTTACTTTTTGCTTTCAACATAATGAAAACAGCATTTTTAAACAGAGGGTTTCTGTTTCTTATGAACTCTGGTTTGCTAAATGATTGATTAATTTCCACACTTGTCAATATTTCCCAGCTACACCCATGTACACTACAGTTCAAAAGTTTGAGACCACCTCTGGTAAATTTTTAAATTGGGCCCCAAAAGTAGTTGTTTTTACTTAAAACAGTAGTTGTTTTTTGTCTTTTTTTAAGATAAAATTATTATACATGGTTAAAAAAAAAGTGAGATATGTTTTTTATTAGAAGTTTTATTATGACAAAAATAAAAAAAAATTGTGATTAAATTTTGCTCTCATCAAAATATCTTCCTTTAGTCATGATTACTACAGCACAAACTTTTGGCATTTGTTACAAAAGTTTCTCAAAGTATCAGTTTGATAATTGATTCCATTCTTTTTTCAATGGCTCTAAGAGCTCTTTTTAATTTTTTTTCACTCTTCTGTCAAGTTCATGCTAATTCTGGAGGTGGCTTCAAACTTTTGGACTGTAGGGAAGAACAAAAATGACAATTTTTTTGTTTTTTAAATTCTTGTTTGTGAGTAACAATTGACAACCATGGGTTACTTTAGGATTTCTTTTGTTTTCTTTGAAAAACTATAAACTAAATGGAAATTAAAAAGAAGTGAAAAAAAATTGATTGAATATTTTTACAAAACAGAAATTTTTTCTTGTCAATACTTAGAAGTAGAGGCAGTATCAGTCCAAGAAGAAGAGGAAGTTGATGTGGGAGAAGTGGTTGAAATGGAATGGGCCACCATTTCAAATTTTCTTGCAACACATGACAGATCATGGAAATAGAACTGTTTGCAATACCAGGTGTAACAAGCCCTGAACCTGAATTTTGTTACAGGAGGGAAACCATTTTTATCATTCACTAAGGTAAACCAATCTGCTATTTTCTTTTGAGAAATATCATAATATAGCCACAGAAAGTAGGAGATACACTTTCAACCAGATTATAATGTTTCAAAATAGATTCAGTTTGTATCTAAAAATTAAAAATAAATTTTATTAAAAATTTTGAAATTAACTTTTCCCCCTAAATTATCAGAAGGGGAAATTATGGTTGTACATGTAAGAAAAAAAACTACCTAACAAATTAATGTCATTTTTCTCAAAAATATTGGCCATCCTATATGATCAAAATTTTGAAAAACTTTGTATGCAAAGTTAATTTTATATTCTTTTTTTGAGTATTTTGGTAAAAGAAAGAATACAAAGAATTATGAGATAAACTTTTAGAAATCAGAACTTGATAGTAGTAATCATCTTAGAAATAGGTCAGTGTCTTCTGTGTTTTTCTCTGCCTAAGAAAAAGAAGGGCAGAAAATATCATTAGCAAATAACCTGTTAACTACTTTATGCATGGCTGGATTCTCCATCAGTTGCATCTTTTGTCCTGTGGTTTCTCTTGCTGTACCTTCTGCCTGTCTAGGTCAGAGGTATGAGCTTATATCCTTTTGATCCAACTCTCAGACTTTGACATGAACCTTGGTTTCAGCTAACATCAAAAGTCTCCTTCTGTTCATTTTTTGGATTGATGAAAATTATTTTATTTTGCAGCATTCCTTTCTTTTTCATGTAACATAAGTTATCCATGGAGCCTGTCTTATTTTGGTAGATTTATAGTCATAAATAAGTTAAGTAGGCTCTGGTCATGCAAACTCCCAGTGTTTTTCAGCTGGGTTTAGCCTTCTTCCTCTTTTTATTTGAGGGTTGCCTTCTTATTACTTAAGAGAGAAGGATAGACAGAGAGAGAGAGAGAAAGAGAAAGAAAGAAATAAGGGTTTTAAAGGAAAACACAAATGCCTTATTTTAATTTGAATTCTTTCTTTTTTTTGTTTATATATATTATTTTTATATTTTATTTAATTTTTATAGGGATTCACTACAAAACAAGAAATTAACAAGAAATTCAAATTTCTCCGATTTTCAAAAGTGTACAAAAATAATTTTTAAATGTGAAGTTTTTTCATTCCTTCTTGCTAAATGACATGAAGATTATGGGGATAAAGTAATTTTATAGAAATTTGGGGTACTTTTTTGTTAGGTATTGATTTTGTTTAAATAAAACTAGTGTGTAATCAATCATACCTAAATTCCTATGCATTTTTCAAGTAACAAAACTATTTTTCAAATTAACAAGTAATAAAGTTTGAAAATTATAATTAAATGGTATATTTCAGCAGAGAAAAAAGTTTAAAAAATTCAACTGATGAAAATAAGATTCATAATGATTGCTAGTAGAGGTAAAAAAAAAGTTTAATATGGTTTAAAAAAGAAGCCATGTAATTATACTAAAAAATATTGTATGGTGTTTGTTATATAAGAAACATTTTTGTGAGGTTCTAACTAAATGTACACAATTACAATAAAATTAATTTGTTTTTCTCAATGTGAGATACATAATCTAAGTTTGGAGAGTTTGTGTTGAATATCAGCAGTATTTCAAATTGTGGCTTTTACCTCGGTTCAAATACTGATCAGAACTTTCACATTCACCCCTGATATGCACCAATTTTCATACAGATATCTGATAGTGCTCCTTCTGTAAACATTGAGTGTTACACTTCAAAGAGTCAAGTCTGCACAGTGAACTTCAAGTGGTTGCTGACATATGGTGCCTGAAATAATGTGTAGCTCTGACCCTGTTTGTCAAAGTGATTCTTTTTATGCTGTTCTTTATTTTGCCTACTTTAATCTATGTTCAGTCAAAGAAAATAACTCCTTCACCTCCAAATCTGTAAGAGCACAACCTTTTTTTAAGAAGACAATGAATTTCTCTGAGAATATTCCCAACGTATCCATGTATTTTTGAGTGTATAAGTAGTCTTCTGCAGAAAGTTTGGATCTGCCTTTCATTATTATTCTTGATCTCCATAGTGGCTGAAGATTGACAGAGTTTCTAGGTAATGACAACTACTAAAAGACTTATACATCTTGCTAATAATTTCATCTTGTGGCTGTCCAAAATTACATTTTGATTTGTACCCTTTGGTTATGACCAAAAACTTAACTTTTTTTCAAGTTCACAATTTATACCTGATTAAAGTAATCTTTCAATGACCTGCTTTCATGAATCCCTTCTTTAGTAGAGTATCATCTTTTTTATTTTTAGTTGTTTTTGTCATTAAAAACTCATTTTGCCCATCAAGATTTAGCATAGAGAATATTTTGGGTAAAAAAATCTAGAATTGGAAGCTATAACACAGGGACCAAAATTCACATGTGCAAAAATGAATGTGTTAACTAGTTACTCAAAGGAAACTAGTTGACTGGCTCAGGTTTTGTAGGGATGTGTGCTACTATTTCACTAAACAAAAATAAGACAGTGGTGATAAAATTGGAGGTACAGACAAAATAGTGGAGATTGATAAAACATTAAGTGATTAATCTACAATGGCTCTTGGAGGAATTGAAAGAAATTCTGAATAATTTTTTATTTTTTAGTTACTTCTTACATACTGAATTAGGTGGTACCTCCACGGAATCGCTAAAAAATCAGCATACCGTGATGAAAACATGCTCCAAACATAATGAAAACTTAGTTTTATCATCAAAATCATTGTTATTATTAAGAGGAAGGATCAAAGTATTTTAGGATTATTTAATTAAATTTCTGCCTATATCTCTGAGATGAGGTATTATGATTATTTACTTTATTCGGACTGTTATCCTCATCATTCCCATATTTACATGGTTTTGGACACCTGAAGACACATGGCCCAGTGGGTAAAGGCGTTGATTAGATACAGTGACTAGACCCAAAAAGTTGTGAGCTCAGTACAAGGCTACAGCAGTGGTGAACCAAAAAACTTGGAAAGTTGAGTTAAAGGGAAATAACTGAGACATCCAGAAGAGGTATGGCACGTGGAACTGGAACAATTCACTCCTGTGGACGAAATAAAGGGTTCAGTTTGAAATTCCAATTGCCTGAAGAAAGCCAGAGTGTACAATGGCCGAAACAGTGTGAATATGGATATGAAGATGAGGATAAATGTCCGAATGATGTTAATTAAATTTTTTACTCCTTTTTAGAACATTTGAAATTTTAATTAAAAAACTTGTTTTTCTTGCATCAGTGATTGTACTAACTTTTAGCATAACAAATTATAGTCTCTTTTTTTTGCAGTGACAGACATTAATTTGGAAATTCTTGCAAAAATCAAATAATTGTCAGATTTTAATAATTTTCAGGATTATTCACAAATGAATGAAATTATTTTTGAATTTATTTATTAGAAAATGTTGGTAATTTTTTATTTTTTTACATTACTTAATTTTATGAAAACTTGAGAAATTCTATGTGATAATTTTTAGTGACTATATTAGTTAAAAGTCCAATAAAACTAAGACATTATTTAATTAGAGAAGCTTTTAATTGCTTTTATGAATAATATATATTAAAGACAATAACAATATTGCCTTTATGTCTGAAGAAAAAAATTTTTGGATGAAAAATGAATTTTTACAAAATTTGTTTTCATTTTTTACAATTTTAAATTGAATAATTTATAAAGTTTTTTTATCTTTTAAAATTCAGTTTCAATGTGATAACTCTTAGGATATAATAATTAAATCTATATTCACTAATCATATATTGTAAAATTTATTACAGTCTGACGACCCTGGATATTTTAAAAAGCATTCCGATTTGCAAATATTGAATTATGTTTTTTCATATATAGAAAAAATATTTTAAATTCAGAATATAAATATCCCGATGACGGGTAATTTTTCCTTTAAGAAGATGAAAGATAAAAACAAACAAAAAACAAATACTGTAATTAATTAATTTTTTTGTCACGTTTTAATTTAAGATTTTTTGTCCTATTGCACTTCGACTGATAGGGGATTTGTCATAGGGTTCAGTTTTGTTTACTTTGCATATTCAATAAAAGTTACTTTATGTAATTTTTCTCAAAATTTCTAGAAGAAATGGGCATATTTGAACAAGGCAGATATATACTACTTCGCTGAATCGAATTTTAAACATATTTTTATTAAAAACAAAAAAAAAACAGTAAAAGTTTTACTGTTTTTTTTCAGTATTACTGTAAAAACTGCAAAAATAAGCCGAAGCGTTATGAATTTTTGATTTCGAAGTAGGCTACTGTTAATATCGCCTTTCTTCTGTTAAAAATAATTCGTTTACGTAGCTACACAGACATGAATATTCAAATACAAAGAAAAATTTTATTTTTTAATTTTTAGGAAAAGTTTTAGGAATTCTTACCCAGAAAAATTGAACAATTTTTTTAAACCTTTGATGAAGTGAGAAAGAAACGAGGATACTGTGTAAGTGTGTAGTGTAGGTTGTTGTTGAACTTTATAATCTTGAATTATTTATTTATTACATATTTTAATATTATAATTTTGAATTAAGTATTTATTACATATTTAGTACATTTTTTTTATTTCTTCGAGCATTAATGTTATTGTTAGTACATCAAAAAGCTAAAGTTTTAAAACTAAAGGAAAATGCACGTGAAAAAAAGTAAACAAAATAATTACAACATCATCATGCACATGACCGGAAATTTTCTAACGGGGTTTGCTTAAAATAATGGGTAGACATTCATAACACTACAATATGTAATATTAAAATCAAAACAAACATACTTGTGGCGTGTAGTAAAGAATTGTGTTGCAAATGACCTCAGCGCTAATTTCTCCCCTGGCATGTAAATAAAGGGCGATAACTTTTTTTTAATTGTGTCCTTGGTGGCAATTCTATGTGAAAAAAAATAATAAGTAAAATTACCTGCGTGTGTAGGTATTGCGGTCAGATGTGAGAGTCCGAACGTCTACCGTGGCTTGTTTTTCAATATTTATTGCACATGCAAATAAGGCACAAGGCCAATAGTGGGGAAAGGGAAAGGCTAGTCATCATCTGTCTTATACTAAAACTTAGCTACACATGCTACAATAACCCTTGCACCAAAACGCCACATTCTTATTTAGCATTTTAGTACAACCACCATAATACCTCAGAGACTCTATGAAGTCCTAACTAGTTCCTCTATGTACAATTTTGTCTGTTGGGGCGTGGGGAGAATACAAAAACAGCTTTTAAAAATTTATAAATCCCAATGAATATTTACAAAGCTAAATATAATTTATTTACATGAAAGAAAATAAAACAGTATTAGTAATAACCCCCCTTCCCACAATCACTAAATGTGGTAGAGACATCAGTTAACCAGACGAAAATAATATGGAACTTAAATAATGAAAAAATCACTCAGAAACTCACCCTCACCCAAACACAACAAATACAAAAAATCACACACAAAAAACAAAAGGCATCCCACATCTACCAGATAACTGACATCTCTGGTCACCTAGTGGGGAAGGGGATGGGGGAGTTAAAGAAAGTGGGAGCAAAAAAAATAAAAGGGGCCAATGAGCATACATACCTTAGTTAAGTTAACTTGGACAAAGAAAAAACTAAAGAAAACACAAACCTAAACTAACTTATTTCAGGCGGGGTTGCCAATGTTCAATCCAGAAATCCCAAAATCCTTAATGCCTAACTGGTATCAAAATGCCACTCCAAGTCAGCACCTTTCACATGGCACAAATGCACAAGACTCACCCACCTGTTGCCAAATTTCGATGGATGGAGACACTTCCTTTCCATCCTGATCTTGACTTTAAGCTGGTGCTTAAAGAACAGGATCAGTTGGGAAGAGGCAAACTTCACATGGAATTCCTTCTTATCATGACTCACATAAGCAAAAGAACATATAGTGCTCAGCCTTAGTCAATGGTGGTATGATATTGCTACAAATGGAACTGACCTCAAGGACAAAGAATTTTCTGTGCAGTATACAAACCATGATGTCTTCAACAAACTTTCACAATGAACCTATGACCCTGTAATGAAAGAAGGCGTAAATTAGGGTTTCCACCCCTCCACTGCAGCAAACGCAGTTTGGAGACTTTACCAAATCTGCCAAACAAAATTTTTTGCCAACCCAGAGGGCTCCTCGAATCACCAGCCAGGTGAGTGATGCCTCAGTATTAGTGAGATATTTCCACCCAGCTGCCCAAGGCCATATGGAGTGAGCTTCCTGCTTCGTCAGACTGAGATTGTTTATCAAATCATCATGAACGGACCCCCCCCAACTAACACCTGATATAATGCCTTACAGGACAGTGGCTGGACATCAGAGAAGACATCCGTTGCTCGCAAGAGGTACTTGAGTGCAAGCCAACATTTGTGGTAGAAGGAGCCCTCGCTTTAAGCTAAACAGCTGGCCTCTTCCTTGCACTCTTCTCAAGGATAGAAAGCTCTTATGTGTGTCTTCCTTCCAAAATTTGCCGTTCTCATCCAATTGCAAACACATCCATTCTAGGTAAGAGATGTAAAACGTATGTTGACAAATCTCAATGCAAGGCATACCCAGAATGCCCTCAGAAGGGTGGAGGTAGCAGATCTTGTGACATACCTTGGGAGCCTTGATTCTCCATAAGGAGGAGAACAAGAGTCTTACAAAACCCAATAGAATGGCAGACAGGAGTGGAAGTACAGAGAGTCAGTAAAGGTGAATTGGGTAGATGTGAGAGCCACATACTTCTGCCCTTTAAGGAAAGTTTCCTCTGGGACCACAGACAAACTGCGATCTCGGCCTTGTCTCTCATGTCCGACCATTTCCAAAAGGAGATTGGGACTGAACCAGACAGTGAGTAGCTTGACCACCCCATCCGTCCAGAGGAAAGGTCCACCATGGCTTGTTTTTTAAAGTGAGGCCACTCCGAGCACTGGTTTTTGTAATCCTTTTACTGAAAGGGGTGGGATGTGCAGGTCTGCCACCTTGTTACTTAAAGCCTGCCTTCTCTCCCTTCTTATCTTTTTTTTTTGGTGAGAGAGACTTTATGAGAAGAGTTGTTCTGTACACTCTCTTCTTCTCACATTATTAATTAATCCCGGACTGAATTTTGGGTCACAAGACTAGGCAGTGTTTTGGAACATTTTCTGTACTGGACCAGCTTTTGATCTACCCTTTGAGTTGAAAGGAATTTTCAACATCTATTCAAATGATTGAGCACATCATTTTAAAGAAACGCAACATGATTAAAACATGCCTAAGTTTACCCATGTCATTATCTTAATAATGTACATAAAAATCCATCAAGTTATTTTCTTTCAGGAAAAAAACTAAAATGTGATTAACTTCAGTGAGTTATGTGTTTATTATCATTGTCTTATTTGCTCACTTCAATAACATTAGTTATGGCATGCTCATATGGGGCACTGTTTTCCTTAAATGAAAGCACCCACCACCGTTTTTTTAAATTACCAAAAAAAGGTATTATCCAATTTAAATTATTCATTAATTAATGAATTGCATATTGAATGTGTTATTTTATTCGAAAACTTGAGAATTCTTATGAAATTAATTCAATAAAACTAAAAAACATTTTTTGTGGAGAGTTGGTGTTCAGATAAAATTAAAAAGCACATTATTTTCTTTCAGGAAAAAAACTACAATGAACAATGAATATTTATTTTTGAAAAATTACTTATAATTTTCCTGAGCAATTTTGAAATTCTTCCAGATGCTAATGAGAAAAGAGATCTTTTCTTTTTTTTTTATTAAATAAAGAGGTTTTTGAAGAATTGAGAAACGTAAAGTTTAAATGGCAATGCCATTTTTGAGTGAAATATTTTTAAAGGAATTTTCTTTTCTTTTAGCAACTGTTAAATTATATTTTGTACAGAATATCAAAAGGAAATCAACATTTCTTGGTTATTGCTCTATTGGATATAAGGTTAAAAATAATCATGTATAATACCTGGAGGTGTCTAGCACTTTTTATTGACATTGGTAGCTCAAAGAAAGCTAAGTGAATGTAATCTATTAATATCTTTTCAACAGTCAATTTGTTCATTTTTTTTATAGTACCACTTTTCTTTGATTAATAATTTTTTAAAAATAATTAACAAAAACAGATTTGGTGTTATTAAATATATGATATCAAATAGTTAAAAAAATAAATAAATTCAGAATAAATGTCAAATGGTTTAAAAAAAAGAATATAATGGATAAAATTCATTTTATTATTTAAAAAAATGTTTGTTATATTCCTATTAAGATAAAAAATATTAATTTTATTAAGTTTTATAAAGGCCTATAGAATAAAAATATATTTGTAACTTACTATATAAGGTTAAAAACGATTATTTTTAAACATAAAATATGAAACCAGTTTCTATATTTTAGTAGCTTTGGTCTTTCGTATTTAATTAAATTTGAGGCAGTTATTTTTTTTAAATGGCTGTTATGGGGATAGCTGCTATTTTTTGACATGAACTTGTTTACAGGTGGAATATACCATGCTGTATTCAAATGTGTTGTTTTTTTGCATTATTTTAAGTATAAATTAATACTTAATGTTACTAATTTTCTTTGAAACAAATTTCTAATACAGGTATTTTTCAGAGATTTAAAATTTTGTCATCATTTTTCATCTAAAATGGATCAATAATAAATTGACCATAAGAACATTTTTAAAATGTCTTAAAGCTACTATTTTTCTTTTTTATTGATTACTTTCAAATAGACCCAAAATTTTACTAAAAGAAGACATTTAAAGTATTTTAAATGCATTTTAACAGATTTTTAACTAAGATTTTGGTGGTACCTAAAAAACAAGTGAGCATTCTCAAATTGGTTTGTGGAGCACGCATCACAGTAGGTGTAGCTGTTCATATTACTATAATGTGAAAAGATTTATTCCTAATGTTGAAATCTGTTCATATTGATAAAACCCCATTTAATTAATTTGCTGGGAAAATTAAGATATATACAAATATTGATGAAGATGCAATAGGCTCCCCACTTGACAGAGGTTATTAGAAGAGAAAAAATATTTTAGAAAAGTCTTATTTACAAATAAATTTATTATATCTTGTTCAAATTAAAGCCCTAGATCTATACTTTTGTATATACTTTATTTGTTTCAATTTCAAATACTTTGTTGAGGATTAACTTCAGTGGGTTATGTGTTGTCTTATAACGTGTCTATGGTTACAAAGGAAAGAACAAACAAGGATTAAATTTTTAATAAGCGTGTATTGATCAATTTTCTGAATATATGCATAATTGCAAGAAAAGTTGACAAAATTGTTGCTATGTGTTTCTTTAGTTGCCATTGGTAAGGAAAGTGATTAGGTGTAAGGGTGTTGTTGGTAAGGCCAGTTGCAGGTAGCAGATCGATTGATGAGAGGGTCTTGGAGTGTATTAATGTTGTGTCCTCCCTCTAAAGAGTCTATGTTGAACTCTTCCACCTACTATAAGATTAGTAGGAGAGAAGGCCTTGGGGAGAACAGTTAAATAGATTGAACGCTGGATCAACCGACACACTCACTAGTTGTGTAATACTCTTCTGTTGTACTTATTGTTTAATATATGATATATCTGCAACACTTGTTTTGTTATTTCATTAACCATTTACTTGGTCACAACAATTAATGAAGCTGCGAATTTGTGGTAGCACAAGTGGGGTGACATTGGCAGGGTTGATCCATGGTAAAGCCTGGTGAATTATGTTGACTGAGGTTACAGTTATGTCAACAAGAGAGGCCTAGAGTGGATTAGTGAAGCTTGATTGAATCAAACAAAACATGGATCGGAGTGGTGACAACAAGAGAGGCTTGGAGTGGATAGTGGAGCTTGATCAAGTGAAGTGTTGGATTCTGATCAAATAGGAGATTAAATGAAAATAGGGTTGTGGTGGTGATGATGAAAGAGGCCTGGAGTGTGTACTGAAGTCATCAAGGTGTTAAAAATCATTGGTAATGACAGCTGGCCTGTAGGTCATATTCTCTCTGTGAAGAGTTTGGTGGAGTCAGGAATCTGGTTGCCGTTACATTTGTAGAACCCATTTAAAATTGTAGTATATAAAAAAAAAAAAAATCAATAGATTTTAGTATAACTAACATCTCAATTTTAAGTAGGATCACACAGACATCACTTCAATTTTGTCCCAAAATAGAATCAGAAAAATGTCAAATTGAAATTTCCACATTAGCATTTGTTGACCAATCAGGGTATGTTGGTTTAAATGCAGTGTAAAAGCTGTGAAAAATCAGACAAGCATTTGTCATATGCTTGAAAAAATGAAATCTCACATCCAGAAAAATAACAATTTTTTCCCTCCTAAAAATCAATATTAAAAATTGGTAAATATATTTATTAACCAATAAAACTTCAAAATTTAATAAATCTCTCTTTTAACTTCCTAAATAGCGTAACTTAAATAAACTACTTCGAGCAGTATAATACCAATTCCTCAACTTTTGACTCTTCAAAAACTTATTGAGTGCTAAAGTTGGTTGCATTTTCCTAAATGAAATTCTAAGAACTGAATGAGGAACTTTATAATCTTTTTTTAAGATTAAAATTCATAAGAAAAATATATTTTACACTTAATAAAATTATTTCTTGAATTTGTAGAGCTGCATTTGAAGATTATTTCTTTTCTTTGCTTTTTACACATTTTACCCTTCTACACATTGACAATGAGAGGGGCAGTCATGGTGTTGATGATGACAGCTCGTTGTTGTCAACAGCTAGCCTATTGACCTGATACTGTGTTAGTCGATTATGAGGGAGATTTCTTTTAAGCCAATCTGGTGGATCATCTTTTTTTCTGACAAATTTCATGATTAGCTGCTGCATTTTAGATTTTTGTTTGTAGACTGGATATGATGTTCAGTGCCCCTGTACAAAAGACAACTTTCTGCTTTGTTTTCTTAGTGCTCACATCTGTCCGGCATATAGAGCGAGTCAGAAAGTGATCTAATTGCAGCAGAGTATAACAGCTGTAATTTATTCAACTAGACAGAAAATGTAGTTCCCCAAAATATAATATATAAATTCCTTTGTTTTAAGATTGGTCTGCAGGAAATAAATTGCATTTCTTTCAATAGATTGTTCTAATGAAAGAGCTTTCTACATGGACACAAGCTTAGTTTGTACATAAATGGTATACTTTACTAAACACTTTGTATATGTACGATTCAAATTGATTTTGCAAAAGAACTACCAAAATGAAACTTGACTTTATAAAAAAAGATACTTATATAAAATTTGGTTTTCAAGAGGCTCAAGTCTCATAGTCTGAACACCCATCATAAAAAAGTTTACAAACAGGTATGGTTTAAAGAGATACATTTGTGAATTTTTAACCCACGTGAAAAGTAAGTTACAACCCCAAAATATCAAAATTGGAGCCAATATGTAGCTATTTAAGAAGTCTGGTTTGTCTGATAGCCAAATCCCTTTTGGCTTTCACAAAGTAGATGCCAGCTGGTTACTTCAAGCAGAAGGAAAAGAAGAAAAAGATAGTAGAAAGAAATTGGCATTTACAAGGATGACATTGATGAAAAGAAAGAAGCTGAAAAGAACAGGAAGAAGCAGAAAGAAAGTAAAGGAAAAGAAGCAGAAATTTAGAGAGATACTGGATTATCTTTTTGTTTGTTTGTGAAAGTTTGTCACAAATGTTTAGGTATTAACCCGGATTTTGGACTTTTTATGAAAACATGAGATTTGTCTCATTTCAATTTATAAAACTGCACTGTTGTCTAAACAAACCAGAAATCCAGCAACACCTGTGAATCATCAAACTTCTCAACTCCTTTTGACAGCCAAATGAATTGAACATTTTGTTGATAGTAATTATAGTTGTTTTTATAAGCCTAACAGAATTGTATTTAGAACAAGGTAATGACAGCATGCAAGAAAATTTCTCCTGGCAAAATATAAACCAGAGTAGAATATCATAATTTATTAAAATATGCAAATATTTCCTCTCCCACCACTAATTGTGTGCGTGTGTGTATATATATATGTAAAAATCATGTTAAGGCAAATAAAAGTAAAAAGTCCTTATTTTTATTGACTAATGATCCACAGGTGAAACCAGGGCAGCTGCAAGTTTGAGATTTTTTATTGACTATATTTTAGAAAATAGTTTAAATTGCTCTGTATTTTCTATTTTTTTAAGGTACATTGAGCACTTTTTATTATGTTTTTTTGCAAAACAGCAAGCACTTGGTTTGCTATTTTTAGATAAAACCAATCAGCTAAGTGACAAACTTTATATATGAGAATTAATACAAAATTCTTGCATATTAGAAAAGGTAGATCTCATATCCAAATATTTACACTTTAGTAAGCAATTAATAACAAAAGAAAAGAAATGAAAACAAACAATTTGCTTAAATACAGATGTAGTAATTTTATTCATTTTAAAAATATTAACAGTGTCATAATAATCTTTAAGAGAAAATTGTTATTGTTGATTTATATGTAAATTTCTTCATGAAAGAACAATAAATTAGCACCAAATTTATAAGTTTTATCACTGTAATGCTAGTAACTGAGTGAGATCAGAGGGTGCATCAATTATTTTATATATAAGATATCGATGAGGCCAAAGACTAGCAGTTTACTCATCAAGAGTAACTTATTTCTGATTAATAAAATTTTGAATTTGCATTTTCCTCAAGTATTTTATCTAAACTGGTATGGACAAAAAAGGAAGAACATTTTGAATTATAAAATAAATACTATTTTCAATATAAATTAAAAAAACAAACAAAAGCTTAATGTTACTTTGAGAGTAAATATTTACAAATTTAAGATAATTATTTATTTGAATCATTCATTTATGAAAATGTAATGATTATGTTTCAAATGTTTACCAAATAAAAAGTTGAGCATAAATAAATGAATGATTTTTTTTTAAATATTTAAATATAAACACAAACAAAAATTTAATGTCTGGATGAATGTACTGTAAAATAAATTTTTTGATAGAATTTTTTTTGTGTGTGTCTTTGGTAGAACTTTCTTATTTTGCTGGATACATGAATAACATTTCAGCTGCTGGATGCAATGGCATCTGTCATACCCGCTCACACTGGAATCAAAGTAGTTATTAAATATGAATACCGACAAGTCAAAATAGGTTTAAAATACTATATTAATGAAAGTCCAAATTAGTTCAGAATTAATAAGGGAATAAATACATTTATCTTAAAAATGATACATTATTGTTAAATTTAAAAACATATATTTTATGAAAACAAAAAAAAAGCAATTTCATGCTGAAATTTTTACTTACTCTTTATATATTAAATTTTAAAGGATAAAAACATCTGATCATTTATAAAGAAAAATTAGGTAAACTTTTGACTGTAAATTTTTTTTCTGGCTGTCAAACAAGTTATTATATTTATACAATAAATATTAATATCTAAGCTTAGATTTGTTGTGTAAATCTGTGAATAGATATAAAACTAATTGTAAAATGTTTAATTTTCAATTACATTGTGTAATCAATTGATGACAAAATAGTCAAGCAAAATAAAACCAATGATTGAACAAATCAGATGTGTCAAAGAAAGATCCTGTTGATTTGATTGCATTGTTCAAATACAAATGTTGATTGATACACATTTCATGTGTTTAAAGTGAGGACAAAGTGTTAGAAAAATATGTTCTTCAAAATGAAATTGAAAACAGTTATCAAATATGGAAACAACACCAATATATTAGCAATTGATAGTTTGGTGTATTTTTTAGTTCCCAAAAAAATTAATCGAGCACTTGGGATTTTGTGATAACTAAAGTTCATTTGGCAAGTAACTGATGTTACTAACATATCCTCTATTTTTGGAAATTTCAAGTGTATTTTTCTTACAATAGCATATGAAAGAGATGTAAGTATCAATGGTGGTTTTAAGTATAAACACTTGTTTTTATTTATCGAAATAATCTGGACTGTTGTATCTCTGCATAATTTGTTCAAATTGGATAGGATTATTTCATCTAAAATAAATGAAAGAGAAGAAACAAAATAAAATATTAAAATTTTATGCTGACTGTAACTAACAATGAAAGATGGTAAAGTGTGGAATATAGCAGATTTTATTATGCAAGTCAATTTTTTCACAATTGATATTAACAGTTAATATGTTGATACATTTTTCAAGATATGCTTACGATAAATATTCTATGTGAATTTCAGCTTATGTTTTTATTAGAAATATTTACAATAACTTATTTGCCATTGTGAAAATGTGTTAGGCAAATAAAGTATTGTTCATCATATTGTCAAAAAAAAAACAAAAAAAAACACAACAGATATTTAATACATAAAAATTGCCACAAGAAAAGAGAAACAACATTGTAAAGTTACTGAGTGACCGGAACATAATGTTGGAAATTGCAGAAAGAACAATCAAAAAAATTTAAAACATTAGCTTTTAGAATAAAAAAAGTGATTTAAGAGAAATTAAAAAGATAATAAGCAAAATAATATTTGAAGAAGCTAGTGTTGAAAATTTAAAAGAAAAAATGCAGAATATTAAGAGTGTTGACTAAAGATACAAAAGCATCCAAACTACCATTTTTAAACATCAGAAGGAGAAAACTGATTTCTCAACTAATTTTTAATAATTGTAAAGCTAAATTGGATGGACCTGATGACTGTACAAGGTTGGATTTTTCATGAAAATAGTTAACATGACTTAAACAGGGATGAGGTAAAATAATGTGTGTGTGTGTGTGTGTGTGTGTGTGTGTGTGTGTGTGTGTGTGTCATATTATAGCCTGTAAAATTATAGTTGATGATAGTATCAAAATAAATACAAACAATTATTATATGATCTTTGAAAAGACAATTTTTGAGTAGTACAAGAAGCATTAAATATATTCATGTAAGAAAATTCTCCTTTGAATTTTATAAATCTAACTATTGCCTACATTAACAAAAGAAGTTTAAAAAGCACCATATTAATGAAATTATCCAAAGCCTCTCCAGATATGAATTCAATAGAAAACCTGTGATCTATCATTAGAACAGATGTATACAAAAAGAACAATATTCAAGCAAAAGAAATATAAAAACTGCTACATGTCAACATCAAAAAATAAGAAAAGTTAATGAAATCAATGGATGAAGTTTATAAAATGTCAAAAGACATCCCCATATTAACATGTAAAATAATTAAATATAGGTTTCTTTGGCCTATATATTTTGGGTTTGTTTATAAATAAAAATTTAGGTTGCATTTGCATAATAAAATTGATAGCTCTCAAACAATTATCAGTAAGGATAGATATTATAATCTGAAACTTGCAGTATTTATTGATTATATACTCATAAGTAAAACCTGAAAATTTTACCAACTTCAATTTGTTGATGCAAATTTTATTATGAAAACATTAACTTGCATATAATAAAGTCTGATTTAGTGTAATCAAGTGATGACTGATTATAAACGAAAAGAATGCTATCAAATGAAAAAAAATCTTTGTTATTGCAAGAATATTATTAGTCCTTTCTGGACTAATAATATTCTTGCAATAACAAAGATTTTTTTTATTATTAGTCCTTTCAGGACTAATAATATTCTGATATAATCATATTCTGATATTGATGTTGCTTTAGTAGTTGGTATTTAATGATAAAAATCTTATAAAAGTACTGAAAAGTAACAAGATTGGCAATACTGACAGAAGTAATCTATAATAATTCACAAGGTTGTTAAAAATGTATTTTGAATCTATATCTATAGTCTTCAAAAAATTTAATACTTTTTTTTAAGACTGAATTTTCAAAATTTGACAAAAATAGAAATCTTTAGCTTTAAAAATAGGATAAAAATCTCTTCTAAATCACAGAGTGAAAGGAAATATAGTTTTATTGATGTGTGTCTTGTGAATTTTAAATTTATAATAGTTCTACCAAACCAGAAATGATTTAATATTTTTCTCATAATTTCCCTATTATAAAAATAAGTTCACTTACTTTTTATTTTTAACAGCAATAGAAAATATGGAATTATTATTAGAAAAGGTATCCAATATGACTCAAGTGTTTAAAATACTTTATTAATTTTATCTTTGAGTATTCATTGATTTAACTTAAAAGCATTCAAACAATAAATGATTAATTAAAATGAAAAAGCAAAAACCGACAAATTTAAGGCTCTTCTGACTTAGTGAGCTGCTAAAAGTTCATTTACTTCTCTGAAAATAATGAATTCAACCCATGGGTCAAGCAGTGCAGAAATATACACTGGTTCATTTGTGATGCAGACTGAAATAAAGAAGAATTTTATAATTCTCTAGAAAAACCATTAGATTTGACAGGTATAAGAATAAGAAGAGAGTACCCTTGTGGATTAAATAAAGGCATATGTGAGAGGTTATTTATTGTTAGCAAGAAAAAATGTAGTTCAGTTATTCTCACTGAGGTTAACCACAGTAAGACAGTGCCTTTCAACCCGTTTTGTCAGCTATAAAATGAAAATCCATTATTAAATAAAGTCTTTGTGCATAAATTTCTGAGAACTACTGCAATGGAGTTAAGACTTTTATCAACCTGTACAAAAAAAAAAAATGCACTGAAATAACCTGTAAAAATTCTTAATGTTAATTTAAGGTCAACAATTTTCTAAAAATTATAAAAACAGTGTTTAAAAATGAAAAAAGAGGATATAAGATTGTATAACAAAGTTACCTCCACCATAAAAAATACAATGAGAATTGCATCATTAAAAGTATATAAAATTTACACAGTCTATACAAGTTTAATTTCGGAAGGCTGGACATTCTTATAGCAAGGTAATCTGCATCTAAGAGCTGAATGCTTGTCATAGCTTGTTGCAGTGATCAGGTTTATCTAACAAGTAAATTCAGTTCTCAGTGGATTTTCAGGAATGTTATATTGGACAAAAGTTGTATTTGTTAAATACGTACATCTGCAAATATTTTATGAAGAATAACAAAGAAAGGACAATTCAAAAAAAAGAAATAATGCTAAAAATGATAAAATTGTTTTTATTACCAAGCTTTAAATCCATTAAACTAAACATGTATTACTTTACTGAAAAGATATAAACTTAAAGTGGTTTACATCTTTTCAAAATAAATAATACCTAAAATTAAATTTTTATCCAAATATATAAATGGACTTTAAACAGTTGCTGTTAATACATAATATTAATATAGTATAATTCTTTGTGTAGTGTAACTTTGATAACAGAATAAATTTGAATTTGTTTATTCATTGAAGAATTCAGAAGGTTACTGAGTATGAAGACACTTGAAGAAAGCCAAATGGTACAACAACCAAAATGTGAGTAGAACAATCTAGATTAGCATGCTGGTCAGAAGAAAAGAAAATCTAATCTAACATTTAAAAATGTATTAAAGAGCAAGACTTTTTGTGTTATGTTTGTCTTTATTAATATGCATCACACACACACACAAATGTATGAACACATTTCTGTTTACTTCAGTCTTTGTATTCATCCATGAATGAACTTTGCTTGTAGCTGGAAAAGTAGTGAATTTTCTTTGATCAGTACATATTGTGATCTAAATAAATGCAATCTTGAAGCTATTTATAAATCTTCATGAAGTATAAATATCAATCCAGTTTTTCATGAAGAGAAAATATAGTTCTAAAGGAAATACTTGCACATTATCAATGTTTAACAAGAAAGAGCATATAACTGGTTTTAAAAAATATTTGATTATTTATCAAAATGACTGGATTTTGTAAACCAAATGGTCTTTGGAATACATCTATTTATACACATTCCATATATAAATATAAGCATTCAAACTTCTCTTTGACACATGTTTATTGCTTGCTGCAGTAATAAAGGGATTCAGTGCTTGTTTTCCTTGTACTAGAGCCATGTTAATATACTAAAGGGCAATAGAAGTTAGATAGAAATCACAAAATGCCAAACTAAACTATATATTCTACATTGGTAGCATGAAGATGATTGCCAAGGATGAAAACCAATAGAATAATCTATTTACCATTACCTTCAGGAATTATATGGAATTTAGACTTGACAAGTTTGCCAAAGCCACCTTCAAGAAAGGGAAACTGACAAAAACTGTAAAGTTGGACCTTGATATAAACACTATTATCAAGGAGTTAGACCAAGATGGCATAGACAAGTAAATGAACAAAAGGAGAAGATCCAATAAGATTAAGGAGAGTGTGTATGGAACTGAATAGCAAGCTCAATGTGGCAAAATGATTTAAAATTATAAACATTATAGGAATACTCACAGTGACAGAGATTCAACATGAACTGGATACCAAAACGAGAAAGATGCCTATCATGGAGATGTGCCATGGCATCTGATGTCAACAAGCTTTATATACAAAGAGTTTCAAAAGTACAAGGCCTTCAAAACTATCACTTTTAGGATATACAGATGACTGGCTCCTCTGCATAGTAAATCAATAGATGCACTATCAAGAAAGTAGCCTTACTTTTCAAGGAAGAGGTTGGTGTCCCTGAAAGCCCACCAACAGAAAATAAGTAACTACCATCTATGCCAAGAAAATGAAAAAGAAGAAAAAACATGACTAGCAGAAAGCCTGAGGAGAAGTTAAAGTATAAGTATGTGAGAAGGATTAAAGAATCAGACATGGATCAACAGAAAAGACGCCAATGGATGAGGAACATTAGACTGAAAGCCGAGATGAAAAACACGATCTACAAAAAAGAAACTGTTGATTACATTGTTTTAGGCTGCCTGGAATTGGTGAAGGCAAGAGATAACACAGGCAGCAGCATACCTGAAGTGAAAGATCTGCAAAAATGACAAAAATCAAAACAACTGAGAAGTGCTAGGAACATCAGCTGAACACACTCACTGAGAAGAACAATGTCACCATTCTCTGAGACATATTCTCCCACACTGGCAGAAAAATGAAAGCCAAGAAACCTGACATCATTATGAAGAATACGAAAGAGGTACATAGTCATTAACATAGCAATAGCATGAAAAAGAAACATCACCAAAAATGTTACAAAGAATATGTTCAAATACAAAAGACTTGTGCATAGAGGATGTAGGATATGGAGATTGAAATAGCATCAGTGATCATAGGAACTCTGGAAGGGAAGAGAAAAGTTCCCTATAACTGAGGCAGTAGCAACACCTACACTATCCAGAAGATTGCCCTACTCAGAACAACCTGCATACTACAGAAAATACTGTCACTCATGTGTCATTTCTCCAACAGAAACCTCGGGACTATAGTTGGAGCGCAAGATAAAATAGGAGGCATTAGTAAAAAAGCCCAGTAAATTTCAATTTTTGCATTAGACGTTAATAGGCCCAATTTTAATAATTTAAGGATTTCTATGAATTAGTGGAAAACTTAGTATTGCCTAAAACTGGAAGCAATAAAGTGATTTGTCAATATTATAGCATTTATTACTGAATTTTCTTTAGCAACTAATAAAAAAACTATCTAATATAAGAGTGATAAAGATATTTGACAACAATCATTATAAAAGTCTCTCTAGTTTGAACATTTACTATACTGATACAGCTAATAAAATTAAAAGTCAGCTATTCATGAGATTTGTAGCTCATTATCTTTTATGCATATTATTAAAGATTATTCTTTAATCCAAAATATTTGGAATAGATAGAAATGTATATTAGTCTATTGCATTTGTTTGATTAAACAGAGGCATGTTTTACCCTCAGATGAGTTTTTTTAATTATCACATTTATTATTATTATTAAAATGAAGGAGTTATTTAGATATATTTGTATACCATTCTCAAAGGATACAGGGTTGAAGAAAATCAAGTAGTATGTACAAAACACTTGGCAAAGTTTAACGTTTGTGCTTGCAAAAAAAAAAAAAATTGTTGTCAAAAGGACATTTTTTCCTTTGACACCACTATTATTTTATACTATCTTCACTCCCTCAGCCATGTTTGTTTTAAAAAGCAAAGATTAGAATTTTAATAAAACCCAGAAATATTTATAAATTTTATATTTATATTTAAATTTATAAATTTTCTTTGCTCTTGAGAATTTGCAACAAAAATAATAAACACTATTAGATAACTTACAAGAATATTCTTATATTAACAACATTCTAAAAATGCAAACCCACTAATACAATGCAATGTTTATTACTTACCAAATTATAAAGAAATAAATATGAAAAACAATTTTTGATTCATAAATTTACTAAACCAACTATAATGAAATCTTTATTATTTACCATTTCATGGTAATTTGCTAATGTTTTGCTAAATATTCCAAAGAACACTATTTGCCAGCTTCACCAATTTCTTTAATCAAGGTGCTTAGTGTCCACACTTCATTTAAGATTTCTTCATCAGTCAGCAATTGGATGACAATAAATAATCTATTGGAAGATCTAGGCATTTTTAGAAAAATTAGTAACAATTTAAAAGAAATTTTCAAAAAAAAAAAAGTGAAAAGGGGAATAACCTATATATAATTGCTGGAGTTTCAGGTTTCGGGTATCTATTGATTAGGCATCCTTCATCCTAGAAATTGGAAAATTAAAAAAAAGAAAAGTAATCTGAGATAAAATAATTTAAGAAAATGTATGTCTGGAAAAATCATGTATATTCAAATTTTCTTATTCTGTAGTTCATAGATATTATTAGAAAATTATGAATATAAACATTGGTTTCATAGTTATTTATTACTAAAATGGAAAATAATGAATATTGCATAGTAGCTGGTTCAAAATTTTTAAAAAATTTTGTAGGTTTTTATAAATTTTTTAATTATTTTCAAATTTCTTTCTAAAATGATAAATAATAAATTTTTATAAAATGGTAAGTAATAAATATTGCATTGTACCTGGTTCACATATTCTTATAATCTCGTAAATAGACAATTCCAAGAGTCTCGCTAGTATACATTAAAGCTGTGTCAACACAAAAACTGTCCTTCCAAAATCCCATTTTTTTTGTTGGCACAAAGGTTTAACTCAGTCAAAAGTTTAATTATGTTCATTTACAGCATATTCAGCGTTAAGAATTTCTTTATTTAAAAATAAGTTTAAAAATCTGTTTTCTTCATGTTGAACCTTCACAAAATAGCAATATTTTAAAGATTTTTGCAATAGTTTTTAATTATATTGTTACATATTATTTTATATAATGTTGATAATATGTTGATTCTTATAAAAATACTAATGCATCACTTTTATCAGGATATTTACAATGCACTTAAAGCTAAAATTTAAAAAATTATAACCAAAATATTACATGGAAAAAAGGAGTAAGTAAAGTAAACCCAATTTTAATCTATGATTGTTAATATAAAAATAAAGATATTCTGTTTTATAATTTAAGGTGCTCATTTAGTTACCAGTATTTTTAAAGCTGATGAAGCATTTTGGTAAGTTGAAATATTTTTAATAAATGTTAATAATGTGCTGAATTAATTTCAAACATTATTGTTCAAGGAAAGTAATTTGCTGTAAGTAAAAATCATCTGTTATTAAATGAATTATAAGGCTGGAATGAATATGATTTTGTATGTTTCAATTACTTAAAACAAAAATCATTAATTAAAAATAAAACCAAATAAGGATAAAAAAAAAATAACCAAGGCTTTTATTTTTAACAACTTTTATTCTTTGATTATCCTCTCAAAACGTAAATGAGTATTTTTCATTCTTTTTTCATCAATTAACTAGCAAAATACTTTCCACTTGTAGCTAGAATGGGGAAAGTCTGAAAAATCTTTTAAACTTGCAAGAAAACAAAAAACTTTAAAAATTCAACTTGAAAATGAAAATCAAAAGTTAATGTTAATGGGTTTTCTTGATTGTACCATTAATATTCCCATTTTGCACATTTTTTTTCTTTTGCTTCTGTGAATGCTCTTGTTGCCCTTTGGGATTCCTTCTGCCTTTAATATATGCTTGAATGTAGAAATTGCTGAAGAGAATAACCATGATGATCATGTAGCCTGTTAGCAAATACTGGCCCCAACGAGGAAAGTCACATTGTATTCGTATAGAATTTGCTGAGTGCCCAAATGTGATACAAAACTGAATCTTTTAAAAAAAAAAGAAAAAAGAAGAAGTGAAAGTTAATATCAGTTTGGATCAAAATGTGGATTAAAATTAAATAACAATTCCCAATGGTTGACAAAACATTAAATTCTTATTTACATTAAAATGAAAAAATCCAAGGCTTTAGATTACAATACTAATAAAGAACAATTTGTTAAAAGCATTTCACTGAAACATCTTCAGCAAATTATTGATATTGGATATCATTGAGAAATACATAACATTTTTGTAGATAAATACATTTTCATATTCTATATCTTTAGAAGGATTTAAAATTGAAGACATGTTAATTAATAAATGAGCCAGTATACATTTTATGCAATATTTTTTTCACTATGCATAACATGTGATAATTTCATCATAATGAATATCAGTTTCACTCAATATCTTTATAACTTGTTTTATTCTTATTACACGCACACACACACACACACACACTGTAAGTTACCTGAATCTTAAAAGTGGCTATGATGATTTTTAGAATGACAGGAAATTAATTTTAAGCATTCAACTAAAAGTATTTATATATATTTATATATTTTATGATTCTTATTCATGGAATAACAAAGAATAAGTTCAGCTACTAAAAAAAGAAAAATGTTAACAATATGAAAATGTGCTCAGCGGTATAATGATAATTAGCTGTTGTATTATGGAGACTATATTTGAGCATTTTGACTATTGTCAAACCTTGATATCCATTGTACTTTTATAGATATCATCTGATAGCTGGATTTTAGTTTATTAGTAGTGAAATGTTATTCTGAGACAATAGTACTTCTTGGTTGTGATAATCGTGAACAGAATGCTATATGTATTCGTGCATACTCACATTTCTTTTGAAGTTATCTTCTCATTGCTTCACCCTGCTCAAATCTCAATGTTAGCAAAATAAATAAAAATTAAAAACAATAACAAAAGAATTATTCTCTTATCTATTTTGTCTATCCTGTTCAGATTAATATCTGAAAAAGATCATTCAATAAAATATGAAGCAGTGAAACAAATAAAATTATGTTAAATTGCATTGTTTAAAATGATACAAACATTAATAATGCTTATTCTATGTAAATCCCACTTCAAATACCTAGGATTTATATAACCTTATTAAGGTGGATTAGAAAGAAGAAATGGGCATTAATGTAATGTTAAATTTGTAGTTAATTTGCATCTTGTAAATAATGTAAGCACATTATTGTGTATGTGTGTGTATGTATAAGAACAAGTGAGGCAGAAAGTTTCACATATGACTGCCTTTCTCTTTGTAGCTTTATTATTTTTTAAAGTTTTTCTAGTGGGCAGATAAATCATTGCAGTAAAAGTAATTATATAGCTTATATAAATTTAGATGATTTACTTACCAACTGCAATTTGGTAATATACTTTTTCCACCATAATTTTCCCTTGAGTGAAGGTACTGCTGACAGGCCATAATAGGTGTACATAACAATATGGATGAAACAATTTAGGCATGCACCAAACCAGGCTGGACAAAAATGAAATGTTAGAAGTTTCAGATTATAATTAAAGAAAAACTGAAAGATATTTTTTTTAATTTAAAAACCTTTTAAAAATTAAAGTTATAAATTTACATTGAAAACTTAAATTTAACAGATCTCATTGTAACCTATTCAATAACCCCCTAAAAAAAAAGCTAAATATTAATTAAAACTATTCTTGTTGATACAAAAGATCCAAGAACTTTTGCATAATGTTTGCAAAATTTTAAATGATTTTGAAGTTTACTTAGCTCATCAAAAATGTTTGTAGGAAAAGAATAATTTTATTTTGCTGAAAATCATGGTTGAATATAATAATGCACATTTGATACAATTTATTTTCATGTTTAACCTTGTGCATGGGGGTTTAATATATTACAATATATTACTGAAGAACATGCCAGGAATGATTTGCATAGTTTAAAAATATTTTTAGCTTGAGAAGAAAAACTTTGGAAAAATTCAAGACTTGAAAACTGATGGATTGAAAGAACTTCTGAAGGAAGATGCAACACTATAAAGAAGTAGAAATTATAATGAATCAACAACACAAGTAGCCAAAAGAAATACTTAAACTGAACGATATAAAAATTGTTAACTATGCTCTTCTACCTTTCAGATGACTTATGGAGATTATTAATGCTAATTCTCCCAAGGATTGAACTCTTCATCTATGGCTAATATTGTTGAATTACCATGTTCCACCTGTTAATTAAAAATGAGCTATTCTTTTTCATAAAAGCTTCTAATAATTTGTTTAGAGATGTAATTCATTTGCCTCAGGAATTTATGCAGAGTAATTTTAGAGCTTAAACATTTTTGATAACAAAGTATAAAATTGTAAAAGAAAAATGGCCACCATTAATAAGTTCTTAACCTCACCAGAGCTTGTCTCAGAAAAAATATGCTGTTTGGAAAAAAGAAATGAAGTTCTGGGAAATGGAGACAAATGTTGATGCCAACAAAAGAGTTCCAACTGTGTTTTGGAGTTTGAGGTAAAGCTAGAGATGTGGTGCTAGAAATGGCCCCTGATAAATGAAATACAGAGGAAAGAATAAAATTATTGTATGAAAATTTGGACTCTCTATTCAAAGTGCATATTAATCAAGCATCTCTCATGGTGTATGGAAATTTTGAAAAGTATAAACATTGCTGATTTCAATATAGAATTTGATCATATGGTGAATATGAAATTAAGTTACCTGATTCTGTATTGACTTAGAGCCCTGCAGAGCAAATCATTAATAATGAATATTGTTAGAGATATAACACTTAATGTAATTATGATTCAAATAATGGGTGATGGGTGTTAGACCAGAGACTTTAGGGCATACTTCCTCTCCAGCAATCAATCAAATAAAGTCTGAACCAGCAGATGTGAACTTACTCCAATTTTCAGATGGATATAGTGATGTGCAGACAAATGATCTAATCTATAGCTCAGGCCACCAAAATCAACAGAAGTATTATCATGGTAGAGGATAGAGAGGCAATACTTATAAAGGTGATCGATCAAATAAAGTAAGCAGAAGTATACCAATTATCAGAAGGATAAAACCAGGAAACCAAATCCTCTTGGGCCTGATGGTAAACCCTCTAGATGTGCTATTTGTTGATCTGCCATACACCAAGCTAAAAATTGCCAACATGCCTCTGACAAAGAAAATGAGGAAGATGTATTCAAAGCCAATGTTATACTTATAACTCTAGGGATAATATGTGCCTAGGACAAACTATTAGTGACACTGTTTTGGATTCAGGTTGCTCCAAGTTGGTGTGTGGTTTGGCTTAGTATAATTGTTACCTAGATACTTTATCAGAGAAAGTGAAAAGAAACATGAAAGAAGTATATGTAAAAGGTACAACCACTTAAGTAATTATATCTAGGTTCATACATATATCAACTTGAGGATAAACATTTTTGGATAAAATTTTAAATGCCATGTCTCTTTAGGATGTAGGTGATCATAACTCTACAAAGATTCCTTTTCTTTATTATCAGTGAATTGCCATGAATTCTTGGAAAAGTCAGTGGAGTGGTTTGGTTTGTTTTACGGCATATCAACTTCAATGGGTTATTTAATGCCAACAAAATTTTTATTGCTGGTAATATTTTGTTTTGTCAAAAATCTATTTCTGGTAATATTTTTCCTTCAAAAATGTATTGCTGTTAATATTTTTTTTCAAAAATGTATTGCTAGTAATATTTACTTTTTAAAAAACATTGTTGGTAATATTTTTTTTTTCAAGAATGTATTGCTTGTAATAGTTTTTTTTCTTCAAAACTTTATTGCTGGTAATAATTTTTTATAAAGTGTTTCTGATATTAAAACCTATTTTACACTTTCATAGAGATTTTAACCCAGTTTCGTGGTTAACTATTTGCCCATAGCTGGGCCCCTAACCGGTGCTATCACCCTGGGTCAGGGCTGACTTGTGAACATCAGCAATTAAGAGGTGGTTCCATGCTTTTCATAACCTGATCAGAGGCCTTGCTGCTGGACGTAGTTTATCGTCTTACCCAGGATGCAGATGTAGTTTATCGTCATACCCAGGACAAAGTCCTGTTACCTTCTCCATGCTTCTGAATTCAAAGTTATCATTCTCTTAGATTGGCTGAGTGTCTACCCTGCTATTTAACCTATAGCTGAGAATAAATTTATTTATTCCTTTCTCAAGAGTATTATTGTGAAGTGAATGAAACAGACCAGGATAGAATTTAATTTTACTGTTGGAGAATATAGCCCTCCACACCATCCCTCTTAATAAATTTAAAAGTTCAGAGAAGACATCACCAAGTCAAAGAAATTTCTTTTAAATCATTTTGTCTTCATTATCATTGTGCTTTTTACATTACCTTATGTATCCAAATAATAATTACAATTTTTATTATGATGAGAAACTTAATCACAAATTTGACTTCAGGTAAAAATAAGCTAAATATAAAAGTAAAGAAAATAGATAAACAGAATAGAAGATTGTAGCTATAAAATTAATGAATAAAAAGTTATGCAAAGATTAGTAAAAGTTTATCTGTCTATAAAATTTCAAAAAGAAAAACTTGAAACTTTTTCAGTAAGAACAAAAGCCTATTTGTCAAAGTCTTGAGTCGAAAATAATTCATTTATTTGAAAGAACAGCATTGTGTTCCAAATGGCTTTTCTCTATGAACTATATATATAAAATGTTTGATTTTTAGCTTATTTCAGAATACTTACACAGTCCTCCAGGAATAAACATCATGACCCACCACCAAATATTTAACATGGTTGCGTGATGAAAGACATGTAGGAAAGATACTTGATCATGTTTCTTTCGTAATATCATCAAGACAGTGTCCATTAGTTCAATGGCTTTGGAAAAAAAATACCACCATAAAACTTTAGCCAACTGAAAAATAAAAAATTAAAAAAAATTTCCATTTAAAAAGATATAGTGAAAGACAACATCTGTCAAGACAATGGCTTTGATGATCAGTGTCAATACTGGTGTGAATATTTGTGTCTTAATTGAGATTTATTAATAAACTGTTTCAATTAGTGAGCTACCTAGTCTATTTCAAATGTTCCATAGGGTAATCTTTAATATTTTTTCAATTTTCACAAAGTGATTGAAACAATGAATGGAGGGAAATGAATTCACCTGAACAAAGAACTTCAAACATAAACTCTTTAATTCTTAGAAAATTTTCTGGTAAGTATTGAATATAGATTTCCTTTTCATTTTCAAATACTAGTTTGTAATAATAGTCATAGAATCTTTTGTACATTTAAATAAAGCCACAACTATCACTTAAATATTAGCTGATAATAAATTAGTTAAGGTCTTTACTTCTTTTTGTTTTCTCACTTATTTTTTTTCAAGACAATCTTAACTAACTGTATTAATTTTACCTGGAACTTTATTTTTAGTATAAAAATATTGTGAAATTGCAAATGTTGACAATCAAACAAACATTTTTTGTTAATAATGAAATGTTCAAAACTTACCCTCATTTCTTTTGGATTTTGAATACTTAGTTTTGTATAAGGTGCACAAACAACTCTGTAACCCAAGGATTGTGTACTCAATATAATCTACAAGAAGATATAGAAAAGATTTAGTTATTTTTAATGTCAATTTATTTTTTCAACCATATTAATATTTCAAATTTGATGGAAATGCAAGAGAGAAGGGGCTACAGTGGTATTAAATTTATTTTTTTACTGACCTTAATGTTGAAGATGTTTTTCTTACATAATCATAATTTTGAGAAGTTAGAAAATTAACTATGAGCAAATTAAAAGTTTGTAAATCTGCAACTACATTCTCAAACTTGTCATGATATAACAAATTTGAGAATGTGGTTGTAGATATCATTAGTTCTATAGTATGTCTATAAGAATTAAATGTGGTATTGTAATATGGGAAAGTACAAGTAATCAGTTAAATTCTAATTTTGGATAGGATAGATCTTTTAAGTTAATCAATACTTACAGCATTCATGTAACATTAAAATAAACAAGATAAATTGGATGTTACATGAAACTGTCATGAATTAAATGCAAATAAAAATTTTGTTGTTTTACAAATCTGAAATTTGACTGCCTTTCTCTTTGTAGCTTTAATATTTTTTCAATTTTCACAAAGTGATTGAAACAATGAATGGAGGGAAATTAATTCACCTGAACAAAGAACTTCAAACATAAACTCTTTAATTCTTAGAAAATTTTCTGGTAAGTATTGAATATATAAGAGTATGTGTGTAGAATATTCTATAAATTGATTTAAGAAATGAATTCAGTTACAGGCCAGGAATCAGATTTGCATCTCTGCCAGATAAAAACATCTGATAATTGAAATAATATACTTAATAAATTCGAAAAATCCCAATTTATTATTAGATAAAATTATCTTAAAAAGGGAAAGAGTTGATAACATTGAAATGAGCAAATAAATTATTGTTGCTCCAATTTCAGTCATAAAGAGAAACAGATTTTTCAATTTTTCTCTTATATAAGAAGGCAGGGCCAATACTTTGGACAACTATTGTAAAAATACATTGAAAAGCATTCATTACTGAAGTGGATATGGGCACTTCAGTGTGCTATAATGTTTAGGAAGATAATCTCACTAGATCAATTATGATTGAATAGTGAGTTTCATCCTCACTAAGTGCCTCATACTTTCGACCTTGTTCCACAGGTAAGCTAAGTGTTGAAAATCACCATTTCTGAAGTGGACAAAAATTAATAGAAATTAAGTTAAATGTTGATTTGTAACTTTATTTTTATCCATTTCCTTCTCTTTCCAATAATTTTCGTCCTATTTAACGATATATTTTATTTTCAATCATTCATATAAAATTTTCGCTTTTGTTAATTTCATATTCTGTTCCGTTCACATCACTATTTTTACCATCTTATCGACACTCATTGTTTTGAAGACTCACTTTTTACAAATAATGGGAAATAACTCCTATATGACTAATTCTGAAATTACTAATTTATGACGCAGATTTTAAAAAGGTAAAAATAAGGAAACATTCGGCATTCATTCACTGGACAGTCAAGTACTACTGTTAGCTGAAATTTATAAAATCTTTCTGTTAAAACAATTTTTCAGGAAAATAGGTTTCTAAAGTACAGTAGCTGCTAATGCCCTTTCCAGTATTGATGGAAGGTTTCCTCCCTAACATTTTATTTGAAGTAGTATGAAATGGCAACATACTTATGTCATTATATTCTCAAGTTACATGCAATATCCATTTTTTTAGTTGATGTTGTTGGTTAAAGTCCTTGGTACAGTTCTTTCTTTGTGTTTCTGTAGAATATTGAAATATCACACAATGTCAATTGCAATAGTATTATGAGTAGATGGCTATATTTCTCTATATTGCACTGAATCAAATATATCTATTATATAAAGTTGGCTTGTATGCATATTATGGCTGGTCAAACAGATGGACACTCAGTCATGAATGCATCTAAGACAGATGGCACTGACTTCAAAGATCACTAAAAGATTGCCATAAATCAATTTACGGTCAAAACTGCTATTTGCAGCCAAACTGCATAAAAGGTATTTTTTTATGTAACACTGCACAAAAATTAGGCAGCATCCTAATTGTAGACATCCATGTAAATATTCCTTTCTAAAAATACCAATGGAGATAGTTATCAGTATTTGAAATGGATTCAGTAAGAAGAGTTCAAACAGTGAAAATCTGTATTCACTCTACACTTATGTCCTTGGGAAAGGCATAAATAGAAATGAATGACACAAATGAAACTGAAAAAAAGGTTATTGATTAAAAAGAATTCTTATCCAGTAATTATGTAATTTAGAAAAGTATTTTTGGAAAAAAAAAACAACAAAAAAACACTTTTTTTTCATAATTTCATTTTAGGTTTTATTTTTGTTTTTTCAAATTTTTATAAACAAACTAAAATTATTTTCTTTGTTTCTGATAGAATTGACATTACTGGACTGACTGAAAAATTTCAGCATCTTTTTAAAGCAATTGATACAAAGTACATGTGATTGTATTTATTTTAAATATTTAGAAACTCAAACAAAACCATGTATTTATATTATACTAATAAGGTTTGAAAAACAGAAATGTTAAAATGAAATTCATGAAATTTGCATACATTACACTAACATGAATTCCATAGAACATTATTTAATTATGAATTCTCTAAGACATCAATCTTCAGAGAAGTCACAAAATTCAAAGCATACTCAAAAATATACACAAATACACTGATTGACACACATTCGTTTGCTTTTGTCAATAAAGAAAGAGTATTAAGAGCATTTAGTTTTAACTGAAGTTGTAGTGTAATGTAAATTACGTCCCTTGGACCCTTAAAAAATATAGACTCTTCTAGCTATGAAAATACGAAAGCACCTTTTTGAGGGCACTTTTGTAATGGTAGTCAATTAGTAAACAACATATCCTATCTTCACTTGTTGTTCCCTTTTTGTTGTTCCCCATTTTATCATTACTAACCTTTCAAAACAACACAGAAGTAATTTAAAAAAGATTGACCATTTTATTCTAAAAGTTATTGGCAGACATTTTCTTTTAGATTTTGTTAAAATTAGGACATTTTTCATTGATTCTATCACTGAGGATGGAAGAAAACATGCAATATTTTCAGCTTGTTATTCTACTTTCAGAAAGGTTAACATGCGACTCAAATCAAAACATTTGTGCTGGATATTTCTCACTGAATGTTGGTCTATGATCATGTAAACCAGTTGTGATTGATAGCAGTCCAATTAGGATATTAGTTGAGAATAATCAACATTATACAATACAATACAGGAGATAAACTATTAAAAAAGCATTGAACATCATTTGGCTATCTTAGTTGTGTGGCTTCCATATTAGTGAAAAGATTTGCAGAATTAAGAGAAATAGTTTAATATTCTACAAGGATAATGCAAAACCACCCACATGTCTCTCTGATGACCTGGCAAAAATTTTTGCATTGTGGCTTGGAAGTTTTCACTCATCTACCATACATTACACTTTTAGATTACAATTTTTTTAGTCTTCATTTAACCCACAGCTGGAGAGGGGATCTTTTCATTATCATAATGAATAATTATGTAAGTATTACCACAACTGCATGTCCAATCCATTAATTGAAACACTGTTTTAGTGGAATCAAAAATTTATAATGGATCACATTAATCTATAGAGATTAAAGGAAAAGTGAAGTAAAGGAAAAATAAAAAAAGTTGCCATTTTTAAGAATTGAAAAATAAAAATGATACATTATTTTACTGCACTTCTTTTTAGCAAGTCATATTTGTAGGCACCAAAATATTAAAACAAATTAGGCAATTGTGCCTACTCAGTTTAAAGGTTTGTGAACAAAGATGGTCATCAATTTTACTATTTTGTTATATTTGTTTACGTTGGTATAAAACAAATGTATTGATAAATTAGCCATTGGCAGTTTCTTTTGGAAATAACTTTTGCTGAAAGACTACAAAAAATACCATTGAAGAATAGACAGTTTTCAATATTTCAAGTCCCTAAACATAATACAGAAATCAATTAAATCTATTTTCCCCTGGGATGCTGTATTTAAGCTCCCCACTCATGAGTGTGCTTCTGAGTTCTCTTCCTGGGTTAAAGCCGGTATCGAAGCCTTCATCCCCTCCAGGAAATTCAAGGTCAAACCTCGCTCCCCCCCACCGGTTCACAGCTGCTTGCTCAGCCGCCATTGCCCATAGGAACCACTTCTTCCACCGTTTTCGAAGTGATATGTCCGACTCCAATAGACGTCTATTTACCTCTGCCTGTAACGAGTGTAAGCATATCCTCGACGATGCCAAGTCACTATTTGCTGCTCGGATGAAGGAACGTATTGCATCCCACAAATTTGGCTCCAGAGATTATTGGCGCCTCTGCAAGAGCGTCCTTAACAATAGCAAACCCTCCATTCCTCCCCTATTCAATCAGTTTGAGGTCTTGACCACCTCTGCTGACAAGGCCGAATGCTTCGCTCGGAAGTTCTCTTCTAATTCTACGATAGATTCTTCCGGGGTGCCCTTGCCTGATTTCCCTCCCAGAACTGATGCCCTCCTGGACGGATTGCACATAACCCTGTCGTCGGTATTGGGCATTATTTCTAACTTAGATCTCCACAAGGCTACTGGTGGTGACTTGAATACCAGCCATTGTCCTAAAGAAATGCGCACCTGAACTGGCGCCTGCCCTCTCTAAATTGTACAACCGCTGCCTCAAGGAGTCCTGTTTTCCTGACTGCTGGAAGTCCTCAACCATTGTTCCTGTCTACAAGAACACTGGTGACCCCTCCGACCCTTCCAATTACCGTCCTATCAGTCTCCTACCCCTCTTCAGCAAAGTGTTTGAGGCCATTATCAACTCTGAAGTGATTAATTACCTGATATCGCACGATCTGCTCTCAGACAAGCAGTATGGTTTCCACTTTGCCCGATCTACTGCTGATGTGCTTACGGCCATCACTGAATTTGTCTGCCAAGCTATCCATAACAACGGTGAAGCTCGTGCCGTGGCCCTTGACATCTCCAAAGCATTCGATAGAGTCTGGCATGCCGGCCTTCTCTGCAAGCTCCAGGGTTATGGTATCACAGGTCGATTGTTTGACCTAATACAATCGTTCCTGTCAAACCGGGATTTGAAGGTTGTTCTTAGTGGATCCATCTCCAGATCCTATCCCGCTAATGCAGGTGTTCCTCAAGGCTCCATCCTAGGCCCTACTCTGTTCCTCATATTTATAAATGACCTTCCTGATGCCATTGACTCCCAAGTCGGCATCTACGCTGACGACACCACTATTTACTCCTGCCTCAAATGCAAATCTACTGAGGCGGAAAAAGCTAACCTGGCAGCCCAAATTGAAAAGGACCCCCAATCAGTTGTGATCTGGGGTGAGAAATGGATGGTTAACTTTAACGCGTCTAAAACAAAACTGCTTTCCATCAACCACCACAAGGTTCCATCCCTGCATCCCATTAGAATGTCTGATGACCATCTTCTCGAGAGCCCCTCCCTGCGACTGCTCGGTCTCACGCTGTCTGCTGATCTGAGATGGAACAAATACATCGAGTCAGTTGCATCAGCCACTGCAAAGAAAGTTGGTTCTCTGTGCCGAGCCAGGAAATTTTTCTCCCCTGAATCGATCCTTCAAGTCTATAAATCGCCCATTCGCCCATGCATGGAGTATTGCTGCCATATATGGTCTGGAGCCCCTGCTGTTTGCCTTGGGGTTCTTGATAAGATCCAGAGACAGATAGGCAATGTGATTGGCCCTGATCTGTCATCTCGTCTGCAGTCGCTCTCTCACAGACGCGATGTTGCCTCGCTCTACAAATACTTCCACTTCCACGGTAATTGCTCTGAGGAGTTGCGTTCGCTTGTCCCCAGGCCTCGTAAATTTAAACGCCCCACCAGGTTGGCATCCCGCTCCCACCCCTACACCATGGAAACTGTTAGATGTAGACGTCTCTTCTACTCCAATAGCTTCATGTCTCGCACATCCCGCCTATGGAACTCCCTTCCCTGCTACTGTTTCCCCTGACAAATACAATCTCCAAAGGTTTAAGTGTAGCATCAATCGACATCTCCAGTTGCCTTGATCTATCCGCTTCCCTTCTCCACATCCTTTCTTTTCTCATTCCTATCTGCTCTCGCTCCGGATCTTTTGTGGCCCCCTTGCCTTGATCGACCCACTGTCTTTCTCTTCCTCCCCTCCATTGCCACTCCTATCTGCTCTTCCTCCAACCCTTCTTTATCCCCTTGCGCAATAGTGGCCTCTGGCCTTGCTTGGGGCGATATGATTAAAAAAAAAAACTAAGAATTGATTTTCAGATTAATGTACTGAAATAGTTGACCATTATTTTCAAATATAAAATAGCAATTTAAGCACAAATTATTCTTGAACAGTTTGTTCACTTTGTTTTGGCTATGATCATTAGAATATACATTCATAATTGAATTCAACTGGGAAGTCATATTTACCACTTATAGAAGCTTAAAGTACCAAATTGATTATATATATATATATATATGAAACTGTATTCACAGATGTAAAGATTAATACATGATAATCTGAGATTAATATGATGCTTTGTTTTTTATTGGATATGGTTGCTATGGACTAATTTCCTCTCTCGTTTTTCTTTTCTTTTCTTGTATTTCAGCTATGTACTATCCAGCAGTTTGTTTTGGGTTCTGAAATGTTATTGAATCTTGTTCTGGGAGAATATGCACATCTTCTATCATACATGTCACATCTGGTGCTTGCATCTGTTTATTCTGGGGATGGGTTTCCCGTGACAACTCTGCTGAACAGGAGATCTCCTGTTAAACTTTGTACACATTCCCTTGTCTTGAGCCATGTTCATGGAATTCCAAATTCATTGCTTGTTTTTTCCACAATCAAATTAGAAGCAACCACATAAAATGATACTTTTTTGCTTGAAAGCAAATGTTTTCAGATATATTTAACAGGACATTAGTAAGGTGTATTATGACTCCTTGAGGAATAACAAATTCTGGGAATTTCTTTTAAACAATTATTACAAAATTTGTCAAATATGTTGGAGTTCTTTGTTTGGCTTTGATAAATTATTTTATATACAAACTTGATATTTTACAAACAAAAGTTTTGCATATAAAACTGCAAAATTTATTTTAATGACTTACTGAAGACTGACCTTCCAAATGTGCTAATCTTGAATATACTGTTGTCTATTTGCCAATACACATGAGCCTTGAATTAAGATATTGGAATCTGCAGATGATTGCAATTGTAGATCAAAGCATCAGCATTGAGAATCATTTTGTGCTCATCCCTTTTGAAAAGGGACATACACTAAAAAAAACTCAATCATACAAAACACACAATTATGTATAAAAAAAGTATCAAGGGGGATACTCAATTTCAGCTGACTAAAGGAATAACCCCAACAAAAGTTTTAAATAGAATATAATAAAAAAAAAGAAGAAATGCTATCAATTTGAGATTAAAAGATCATTAGAAACACAGATGACTATGTTTCACTTTCTGTAAGATTAGGTAATTATTACTACATTATATGAACAGGTATGTCAATGCAACAGAGTATTCTATTTTTGATAGTGGAATAGTCTTTATACTAGTCAGGAGTATAATTACTTCAAGTACATTTTGAATAATGACACATTGAGTACTAGGATATTTTTCATGGTGTTCTAAGTGAGAAAATACTGAACACTTTCATTTATGTTTGAGTGCTTAAGATAAACATTTTGCATGAAGTTAGGAATAGACAAAAATATATTTAATTTAATGATCTTTTTAATGAAAATTAACAGCTTGTATTAAATGAACTTATGTGAACACTTTAATAGATTTATCACACCACCAACAAGTAGATTCAACAAGGCCATTGAGAATCTATTTGTAACTATTATGTACTGAGAATGTTCAGTATAGTTTGAGAACAACCCAGTATGTATACTTTGTCAACCAAAATATAGGACAAATATAATCAAATTCAACCTCTGAGGTCATTGGAGATATATTAGTTTGTGGACATTATGGTATATATTACAGTCGAACAATTACATTTTTGAAGGTAAATTATTATGTGGGAGTAACTTGAGCAGAAAAACATGATATGATAGTACTGATCAACAAGGTCATTCAAGGTTATCGGATTTGGATTTAAATAGCTATTTTCTTCTCTCTCAGTCAAATAAAAGAACTTAAAGGACCCATTAAAAAATTTAAAATTGTTTTGTTTGTAAAAAATATTATAAATTCTAAATGTCATTTTGTGCTATATTTGTAATTATTCCCCCAACTCTGGGCAATGATAAATATCCATAATAATCATATTCTATAGGAATATCTAATAGAATGTAAATATTATTTATTCTAATTGTAATATTTTACATAGAAGACTAGCAATATTTTTCTATGAAAAAAAATTTGTAGCCATATATTTTTCATTAAATATTTATTACTGAAATGTTTACGCAATTTATGATCTAAAATTACAGCACATTTGTTACAGAAACACATTTGAAAAAGGATTCCAGTTTTTAATTTTATTTAGGATTTCAACAGCACCAGCTCATTTTAATGTTTGAATGTTATGAATTTTCATTCAAGGATCTTACAGTCAGATCAACTGTTTACTTAACTGTTAAATCTTATTTTCTTTGAATTTTGATAATCTGCCAAATTGAGAGTAAAACTTAAAAACTAAAACTTAATGAAATATACTGAGCAAAATGTACTCACCTCAATAAACATATATAAAGATAAAACCACCATTGCCAGATTGTAGACAATCATAAAGATCCGCAAATCATAAGCTTTCCGGTTCTGCATATATTTTGGTCCATATATAACAAAAAGAATGTATAAGGCAGTTAGGCACCATACTTTTAGTGGGTTGTTTTCTATAAGAAACCAGTCTTTTGTTCGTGGATCTACAAAACAAAATTAAAATTATAATTTTTAAAAATTTTCTAAAATTAATACAAGTAAATTCTTGTATTCTTACTTGTTTGGAAGTGAAGACGAATTTCAATAAAAGTATTTCAGAAAGATTAAATGTTTATTAAAAGTAGAAGCAGCATAAAATCATAAAAGACAAAGTATAATAACTGAATCTGTAAACTTCACGTAGAAAAACAAACACTAATAATCAAAAGACAAAAATATTAGATTTTTAAACTCTTGAGTGATTTTTGAGTTGGGTTAAAAACTTAAAAACTTACCTCATTCTGACTATCACTAATTTTTGTTAAATTCTGATATTTGTTTCAAGTTTTCTCAATCTTCACCAATGAGAGACCATACTGCTTTTAAATGCATTAGCAAAAATTCTAATTTGTAGATTACTAGCTGATGCCATTTTTTTGTAGATTGACTACAACGTCGTTCCAATAATAGATTTCTCTTTCCAGTTATGATAAAGTTTATGCTCATGAGCCACCATCATATAAGATGGTTATAAAATGAGGTGTGTCATTTAATAAATGACACACCTTTAACCTCTTGATCTGAAAAGTCATGTAAAGAGTAAAACAAAAAGAATTATAATATTCTTTATGTGAGGATATATTATGTGATATAGCTTTGTATAGAGACTTTGCTAGTTGTCCACTGCAAAAGACCATTTTTTGCTCATTTCTTGCTCTTTCCTGATTTCCACATAACCTTTATTCACATGCAAAACACATTTACAAAACTAGTTTAGTTTCATTCAAAAAATCTTCAAGTTATAAATTATTTTTATAACTTATCTTGATATGAGACACAGATCAGTAATATAAAGAAATGCATTGAAGTCATTAGGAATCTTTAATAAACTTGTCTTTATTAGTTTTATCAGCCTTACATGTTAAAGCTTTAAATGTAGCTATTAATTTGGAACTTTGAAATCCAGAACCTTCTATACAAATGGTTAACATTTGTTTATATCTATGTAGAAAGATTTTGCCATCATTGAGTAAATACATCTTTAGATTCCAATAAGCATTTATTTTATATGTTGATAAAACATGGAATAGCTAATAATTAGATGCAGTGAGTGTCTGTTATATATATATATATATATATATATATATATATATATATATACACATACACACACAGTTGGAGGCAAAAATCTTAGAATGAATTGCAACAAGCAAAACAGCCCTGATATTTTAAAAAAAATGCTAAAACAAAAGAAAAAAGAAAAAAAAGATCAGGAAAAATGGCATGATTCTCCAGCCTTGAACATTTGTTTAATTATGCTCAAAATTGCAGAATATATAGTAAAAGTTATATTTAATGCATTGAAAAACTCAAAGGTAAAGCTAATTATAAAAAGACATTCCTAAGTCAATAAAAAAGAGACATTTTTCAAGAAAATCCTTTATTTCCATAACTTTTTGTAATATGGTTCAACTAAATCATACAAAGGCAAATATAAATTCATTAATTCATCCAATGGAACAAAACTACGTTTATGGATGGCCTGAAATTATTTTTCAGAAATAAATTTTAATTGGAAACCTACGTTCACACAAAATTTTTAACTAAAACATTGGAATTGAATTCTGAATTGAGAAACAGATAATATTTACAAAGAAATGAGCAAAATGTGAACCAACAAAATGAATTACCAAACAATGAAATCATCAGGATATTGAACAGAAGAGAATACTGCAAATATTAGAAGGGGATTTAATGGAAAAAAAAAAATCAAAAATATTTCATTATAAAAAAGACCTTATAATTTATGGGAATGCCTAAAACCATCTTGAAAAGACTTTCAAAAAGAATTGGAAATCTGAAAAAAAATTGAAACCATGATTATTAAAATCAACTAGAATATGGAGGTGGCAGCTGGAAGATGAAAGAGACTTGTTATCATTTGGTCTCCAGCAAAAGCCATCAGATACTTATACTAATTGTAATGAGTACAAATAATAACATTGATAAGAATTGAAACCATCCAGACTCTGGTAGTCTTGGAATCAGCGATAGTGCTGAGGAGAATACTGGAATACTGAGGAGAATATCATTTAATTCTCAAAGAATAAAAGCATAATCATGGCTAAACTAATCATACTGCTGAAAATAAAAAAAAGCACAAGAGAGATGAATTATAAAATGAAATTAAGAAGAAAAAAAAAATAGATAGAAAAAGAAATGATGGAATAAAAGATGAAGAAAAATTGTGAGGGAGGAGAGGAATAAAGCTAAAGTTCATAAAAGAACAAGAGAAAAGCAAAAGGTTGAAGCTATCATTAGACCCTGTTATATTCTTAAAAAAGAAAAAAACCCACCAATATCTTACAAATTAATCAGCATCAGTTGGCTAATTGCTGTCAACTTTCAGAATTAGGATCTGATTTAATTGCTTTCAAAGTGGTCTTTAAACATTGATCTTAAGCAGCTACCCTCTTGAGACAATCAAAAGGAACATAAAATAAGATCATGTTTTTTAGGCCTATTACTGGAGCAATTTAGGCCTATTACATCAGAGTTGATTGAATTATAAAAACAAGAAATAATTCTGATCTTAAAATACACATAGATATATGTATCAATACTCCTGCAAATTAAAGTAGAATGAAATTAGAAAAACATTTCCAAGTCAATGCAGAAAAAAAAATTGAGGCCATAAGTGGATAGACTTAAATTGAATGCAACAACACTGCAAATTAAACAAATTACTTAAAGAAGATTATGTTTAGATATGATATTGTACTTATTAATTTTGTTCTAGTTTTATCAGTTTACTGTTGATTATATTTCATGCAATTAATATAAGGAAAACCGACTTCCAGGAAACAACTTTTTTGTCAAATAAAATTTTACTTTTGGAGGTCGATTTACTAGATTTGATGTATTTAAAAGCCTAACTTACAATATTTCAAGCGAAGATATTACTAATTTGTAAAATTATCTCAGATTTTATGATATACAAATTGTGCATATACACAAAATTTAATTCACAGCCTATTACTGTATGTACTTTTAAAATAAAACAAGAACATTTGTGTAAGATCCAAAGACCAAAACTAGAGCTTCATGAATGTAATATTTTGGCAAGTTTACTTGTATCAGAATAATAACTTATCTATAGCCCAGTATTCCCACTATCTTTCATAAAAAGACAACACATATATAGGGATAGCAATAAGTCTGTAGTCTAATGATAAAATTTTCTTTTATTTCTTTTTTTTACACATTAAATATTTTTCAACAAGACAATGCACTTACCTAGCAACTCCCTATTTATCAAATAAAGTATTATAAAATGAAAATTTCAGATCAAAATTCAACTGATACTATGTACTTCTTGATCCACCTTTGTATATAACTGGTTTTGCTCAAACAATGTTTACTTATAGCCATGTCTGTGAGTGTGTGTGTGTATATATATATATATATATATATATATATATATATATATATATATATATATATATATATTCTTGTAGATATATGAATTGTACATAAAGTGCTGGTGTCATTGAAACAGTACTTGATGTTATATAACAGAGCTATAAAGTATATATATTAATGAATATACATATCCCACACTATTTGTACTACTCAGAGTTTCATGCCAAATGCAATCTTCAAGTGCTGAGTGTATACTGACCATTATTTAAGTTGAAAATATATCAGTATATCATAATGCTGGTGTAAATAAGCACTGTTTATATAGTGGTAAATAAATCTTTTTCAAAAATTAAAAAAAAAATTATATTTCTCATGACGTTAAATCTAAACCAACTGGTATTACCATATGAACATAAAAGATAAGTAATTATTAATTTTATTTTAGAGTGGTGAGTTATCGACTATAAATTATTAATATTGGAAGGGAGCTAACTTAATTTAATATAAAATAGTAAACAGTTGTGGTGTCTTATCAAGTGATGGTGTTCTTTTTAATTTCCAAATGTTGGAATGTGGAGAAAAGCATTGACTGGACACTACTTGTTTCAGTGAACATGTTTGTATCTAATTTCTACAATGAGAAAGAAAGTTGATTTTCTATATAATAAACATCTATTATGCTTCTTAAGATGTCTTTAATTTTTTATACATTTCATAAGATTTTAATTTTTAGTAAGTGTTTACTAAAAACTAGAATTATTCAAGGAAAAAATATCAACAAAATCTGAATTTGCATAGTGATGTTATTAGTTTATAGTCTGGTTTTATAGTCTGGTTTTATAGTATCTTTAAAAAAAAATTCTGTAAGAATTAACTACCACATACTTTGACTATTAGAGAAAGACAGGTCAATTTTAAATATTAAATTGTAACATTTTAATATGGATTGATTTATTGAAGATTTATATAAAAGTAAACCTAGTTACTTCATGTGTTTGTGATTCTTATTATGAAGGAAACAATCTAGGCTATTGTAATTAATTCAGTGAATTACAATGATCTAGATTGTAATAACACATTCATGTAATAATAGACTTTTCAATTGTAAAATTTTAAATGATTGTTATTTTAAGAGTTATTTTACTTGAAATACGTCTTTTAAACATAACTAAACAGGTGCTAAAATCTCTTTGTATAATTGCAGTTGCTAAGAAAATGTTTTGAACAATCTATTCCTCAACCGCCATAATTAATAAAAAGAAAACCTCTTTACTATGGAGAAAAGAAAAAAAAATTCAACCAAATTGTTCATTAATGAACTCACTGAACCAGTGTTTCCACAGACTTAAGTACCCAGGAGATTCCAAATTACATCAAGTTGGGAGGAGGAGGCTCCTCAACAATCACTTTGTTAAGGGAAGAAAACCTATAGTATTGAAATCAAACAAGGAATTAGAATGAATAAACAGAAATGTTGTGTTAACAACAGCAAATATACAGAGATGTGAATATCAATATGAACCTGAGCTAAGTATACAAGGCATGTCAAACCCTAAGGGCCACATGGTCACTTATTGGCAGTGTTTTTCAACTCTTTGCACATAGGAAGATGAAGTAAATTTTCATTTGTCAATTGTGATTTCTATAAGCTTAATTTTTTAATGAACCACTTGATGACGTCATACAACTGAGTGAGAAGTTTGTTTTTACCTTATACTTCCAAATTAAGATCAGTTAATTGTGCAGCAAAAGCCAGATCTTAGAGCCAACTTTCATCTTTTATTTCATCATCTGCGTTTTGATCTTTCATCTCCAAAAACAATTATTTCTTGTCTCAACAAATAGAATCTTTTCAGCACTTTGTGACATGACAACCAGCAGGTATATGTGTAGAATGGAACATCAGTGAACTGATTATCCATATCTTCCAGCAACTGACTGAACTAACAGTGTTTGAGAGCATAGCCTTTGATATAGTTCACTGTCTTTGTGATCAAGCTAAGCACATGATCCAGTTTTAAAATCTCTGAACACAAATTTTGCTGATGAATAATACAGTGAAAATGTGTAAATGATGAATCTGGATGCAAGTTTACTCAAATCAAAACTATACTCATGCAGAACCTGCTCAACTCTCTCAAAGATGTCCTGGCTTGTAGTGTCATGCATGGAAACCAGTTCAATCAGTTCTTCATAAATATTAAATTCACTGTCATAATCCCTGATGAAGATTGTAAGCTGTGCTATTCCAGTGATGTCAACAGTCTCATATATAGCAATAGAAAAATGTTCAAACCTTGATGATACAACCTTCAATTGTTGTTTCAAATCACCTGACATTTCATCAATCTGTTCAGCAACAGTGTTCCTGGTTAATGAAATGTCTTTGAATAAGTGTACTTTCTCTGGACATACAATTTTGGCTGTTTTTACAAGACATTACTTTACAAAATCTCCTTCACTGTAAGATTTCCCACTCATGGCTATCATTCGGCTGAGTTCATAGCTTGCAGTAATGGAAGTGACATTCTATTTCTGAATGTTTGTAAAAAAAGGTCTGTTGTTTTGTCAAGTTAGCCCCTCAATTCCTTGAGTTTTGAAATGCACATTGGACCTTCAGATTTATTGTTAAGATAAATGGTTTGTTTCATAATGTCTTTTCAGGTTGTATTTTTTGGCATAGTGATGAAATTGTTGCAAATTAAACAATGTATCTTTTCATTCACCATTGTGCAAAAATACTGTTATTCCCACTTTTTTGAAACACTCACACTTTGTTCAATTTCCTTTTTCTCTTAGCTGGAGGAGTGCTAGCCATTTTAGGGTTAAAGTAGTAGGAAAAAAAAAAAAAACTAATTTTCCAAATTGATGCAGAATCTGAAAAATTACTGGTACATTTAAGCTACAGCTAGCAGTAAAAAAGCAAAAACTTTTGAAATTTTGAAAGAAAGTTTTGTTTACAACTTTTAATGAGCTGTCATTGTTTTCATGGTGTGATGGCTGGTGGCATGGCTACTACAGAGAATTTTTTCCTGCGCTATTTTCTCAGTCACCAAGAATATAGAATATTTGCTACAATATTTTAAATAATAGCTTAGTACTGTACTAACTTAAAGTTTGTTGATAATATTAAAATTACCTTAAATAAATTTATGCAGTAAATGGTATTCTATTAAAATAAATCAAATCATGTGATTTATTTTCTTAATTTATAAATGATAAAAACTGCAATTCTGGCTGTTAAATGACCAAATTAGTACCCTTTATCTGGGCAGCTTGGAGTATACAATGGCGTGAGACAGAAAATGTCACATTGACCCATTTAAAAATTCTCTATGTAGTTGCCAAGAGAAAGTTTTGATACCACTGAACATGAAGATCGAAAGTAAAATCCTTTCAAAGAGAACTAGCATTTTACTGAGGACAGTGAGGGAGAGAAGACATCTGGAAAAATCTTACAAAGGAAAAAAAACAAAAAACTTTCTTTTTAAATATCACAGTTGACAAAAACAAAGAGAATCAACAAGTCACTAGAAAGTTTGCATAAATTTATTTTTGAAAGGGAAAAATGTTTTGCCAGATTGCTAAACTTCATAGGTTCAGAATCAAGATAATAAAGAGTTACTCATAATTTTGTGGAGACAATTGTCAATGTCAGCAGTTGATAATTTAGCATCCCTGTTAAAGTAGTACTTAATAAAGGACTTGTGTTTGCCAGCAAATACTGTACTTAGATCTAATGTCCCTGGGAAAAATTGACCTGAAGACTGCAAAGATGAAATTAAATGGAAGGCAAGTAGACTTTGGAGAACTTAACATGAGCCCAACTGAACATCTGTGAAGAGAGAACAGCAATTAGATTTATATAATGAGACAAAAAAATATAGTGACAGCAGATAAAAGAAGCATTGCTATAGTGATGAACAAAACTATGTATAAACAACAAAAGAAAAACCATAATAGAGACCTGGTGTTATAAGAAGGTAATAAATAAATAAATCCTAACTTGACTATGGAGAGAAAACTGCCTTATAAAGAAGAACAAGGATCATCTTAATTCTAAAGAATATAAACTTATTCACATCACAGCAAACTCCAATACATGATCTTCAAAAAATACACAAGAAGAGGCATACTGTTAATACGCACAATCAAATGCCATATCACCTCAATTTTGTTTTTTAATCATTTCACCGCAAGCAAGGCAATAATGCCACTAAGATGCAAAGGTTTACTGAGAGTGAAAGAGAATGAGAAGACTTTAGTGAGGAGAAAGGACAATAAATGAACAGGATTCATGACGAGAGAAGATGATTGATTTTACATTTAAATTTTTGAAGATTGTAAGTGGCAGTGAAATAAGAAACTGGAAGTGAGTTCCACAGGCAAGAAGTGTGAGAAAAAATTATTAGAATAAAACATATGGTTGAATCTAGCTAGCTCAAGAGTAATATGGTGAGACCTAGTTACAAATCTAATAGTACGCTTAAATTCATGCAGTTGAGGCACCAAGAATGAAAACTCATTAGAACAATTACCATGAAAATATCTGTAGAAAAGACAGGGAAGCCACATCATGGTTGTGGGAAAGTGACTGAAGTTGAGATTCCAGGTCAGAATAGATTACATTACAGACCCTTCTTTGGATTTTGTTAAATATCTTGATATATAATAGAAGCACCAGACCAAATTTTGACAGCAATAATTCAATGAAAGAATGAATGGTAGATATATATATGTACAAGTTGGATTCTGATGAGAAAAATTGGCAGGTACAACAAAGTGAATCAACATTCTTAGCAATAGACATAGCAATTGACTGAATATGTTAGTGGAAAATGTGTGTCCAAGAAGATGTAGGAGGTTAGCATCATCTCCATGATTGGAGGTCCTTTTTGAGAGCAGCTGCCAGTTTTACTTTGTCAGACTTGCTACTAAGACATTACACAGGCTACAAAAGTCTCCTGAGTCGACCAAGCATAGAAATGAATACAATATGGGAACCAGTAATAAGGAGTGCCAGAGAAAAGCAATAACAACAACAAAGTTGCAATATGAGCTCTGGTAAAAACATGTATTGATAAAAGCAAAAAATTGCAATATGAGCACTGGTAAAAATGGTTGCTGAAGCCATTAGGTTTATAATACCCAGAAATTCATACACAGATGTCCTCAAGAACACATGGCACAGTGAATAAAGGCATTGGTTAGATACAGTGATAGGACTCAGAGTGTGAGTTCAGTACCCAGTTAAGGCAGTGGAGAACTTTCAGAGGGAAATTAACAGGAGATAACTGATACCTGACATCCATTAAACACGGATACTGAACAGTCTCCCCCAGTGAGTGAAATAAAGGGTTCAGTTCGACGTTCCAACCACCTGAAGAAGGCCAAAATGTTGTAATAAATATGGTGACAAAGATGAGGACAATAATCCGAATAATGTAAATAATGATTCTTTCATATGCTTTTGATTTTCATTAATGCACTGTTACTTATCTTTTTCCTTTATCACTCCCCTTCATGCCAGGGCTGTAACATATTAAACAAAATATCTGACAGTATAGAAATAGCTGGTTGGCTGGTTGGCTCTCTTAATCTGCAAACATTTTTGTATTTGGTATATTTTGTTGCTCATCATGTCAAGTAGCTTAAGTCCTGTTCAGCTGCTATATCCCACAGGAATCACTTTTTTCAGGTGTAGGAGTGCGATAATTTCGATCACAATAGACACCTATTTGTGTCTGCATGCAATAATTGAAAATGTGTCCTCAAAGAGATTTAGTCTTTGTTTGCTGATAGAATGAGGTACCATACAGCCTCTAACAAGTTTGGTTCTCATGACTATTGGAGGTTCTGTAATAGTATGTGAAATAAGAGCAAGTCTTCTATTGCTCCCCTCTTCAGTTTGAGGGGTTAACATCTGCTGATAAAGTAGAATATTTTGTTTATAATTTCTCTTTAAATTCTATTCTGGATTAATTTGGAGTATCTTTGCCTGACTTTCCACTTAGAACTGAGTGCATATTGAGTGATATGATTGTAATACTTCTATGAACATAACATCATGTTTATATACTGGTCGTTGCCTGACAACAAACAACCCCATTCCCAAGTGTTGATTCGCTCTCATGTTTAACTGGTGTTAGCATGTGGAAAATAAAGAGTGAATAAAATCCAAGTTGTATGAATAATATCTTTTCATGATGGCAGCCGTGGGATACAATGAGAAATACCTTGTGCACATAGAAGCAAACAGTACATCCTAACAACATTGACGTAATCACAAACTAAAGATGTGAATCATAGAAGAAGGAACTGTTGTGGCTGACCACAACAAAACCTTCAGCCACATGAATATGAATTGGGACAATACACACAAAGCAGAGGCTATGACCCTATTTTGTTAACAGTGTGAAATGATTTTTCGTAGGATGAAAATAACAGATCCACAGAACCAAGTGAATGAAATCCTACTACACATGGGCGAAGTAAGCATACTAAAGTTCAACAGTCCAATGGCTGCTGACGAAATGCAACCCGAGGTAGTATGGTCGAAATTTGAAGAATATGGACTGTCAAGTCAGAACATTAGGATAGCCCGTTTAGCCCTGAGAAATATAATACAAAATACTGATGCTAGCACTAATGAACCAGACCGACTAGAAGTATATATCTCTAGAATTTGTATACAGGCTGCGCAATGTGACTTCCATACAACTAAATATGGCCATGACATTAACTGCAAGTTGGACAACAAGATCATTGAACAAATAATAGTTGGGACACTGGAGAATGCCGTACAGATAGCAAAAAACCATGAGGCATCAATGAATCACATGAAGCAACTAAAGATAACACAGGGCAATGCTCAGACCATAGATGCCTTACAAGAGACAACACAGTGCACAAAATGTAGAAAAGGCTACAAACCATACAATGAATGCCCGGTAACCAGCACTGTATGCCGAAACTGAAGAAAACAACCATTGAGCCAATGCCTGCAGACCAAAAAGAATGAATGATAAAAGACAGAGCACTCTGACACAAGAAAAATTTAGCTAATGATAACCCCGAGGTGGATACAAGAAATGGATCCATACAATAGACAATGAAAGTGACTCAGATGAAGATGCCCTTGAATTCTGTACTGTAAACAACTTGGACAACTGTACTGAGGTCAAAATCTTGGATACAGAAAGCTAACCAGCAAGACTCCTGGTGAAAGTGGACACTGGAGCAGAAGGGAATATCCTTCCACTTAGAACATTCACACAAATGTGCCAAAGACGATGATCAGGACTAATAAAAAAAGTCAAGTGCTTTACTCACCACATACAATGGGTTTGCCATCCCACACATTGGCACCTTCCAAGTAAAATGCAGGTATGGTCAAGGCAAATGGACTAAAGAATCTTTCAAAATCAAACTGTTATCAAGGCTTCAATATATTTATCACAACCAATATTTAATCATCAACAACTTTACTGCTTTTCCCTTGGTCAGATATTGCAAAATAGAAAAGAACAATAATAAAGCACAATAAAAGAAATCTTTTTAATAAGTGTCATTCCATGTCAAATCACAAGGGTCTGACCATCACTGACATAAAATTTTTTTCAAATTTGGTACACCTATAGAGCTTCATGATATAAATTGAATGTTACCTATTTTACATCTCTAGGTCAAAGGGTTCCCAAGATATGGTCCTTTGACAAAAAGGTGAATTTTGGAAAATAGTCACAAAGTTTAACTGATCAGGAGGTTTTGAGGAGTGTAGAACCACCTCTTAATTGCTGGTGTTAACAGGTACACACTGACCCGGGGTGGTAGCACCTGTTAAGATACCAGCTATGAGTAAATAGTTAACCCCCAAACTGGGGTCAAAACTATGAAAGTGTAAAAATAGGCTTTAATACCATTGTAAAAAATTATTACCAACAATACATTTAAAAAAAAAAAAAACAACATATTACCAGCAATACATTTTTAAAAAAAAAACATTACCAGCAATACATTTTTTGAAGAAAAAAAATATTACCAGTAATACATTTTTAAAAAACTCCAAAAAAAAAAAAAAAAACCCAGCTATACATTTCTGAAAAAAAAGAAAAAAATACCAGCTAAACATTTTTTGAAAAAATATTACCAGAAATAGATTTAAAAAAAAAAAATTACCAACAATAAAAATTTTGTCAGCATTAAATAACCCATTGAGGTTGATGTGCCGTAAAAAAAAAAAAAGCACAACCCCCCCCCCCCCAAAAAAAAACAAAGTTTAAATACCAATATCCAAGTTGTTTTTTTTTTACCTACAAAGCTAAATTATATTTCATTTTAAAATACTTGGATAGATCTAAAAGGTGATCTATTTATTTTTTTGTTTAAAGGTCAAATAAAATAATTTGGCTTTTAATTTCTCAAAAAATGTATGTTTCATTTTAAAAAAAAATTAAACAATGGCAAGATATGTGCACAGTTTTGTGATGGACTTTTGATTGTGGCCTGAGTTACAAGGGTTTTACTGAGTTGGGCCAAATTCAAAATGGTGGACTTTGTTATTTGCCACTATATGCTAACATTTTCATATCTCCCAATATGGTCAAGTTGTATATTTTTAGAAAGCTCTTTGAATGCTGATTAATATTCATATGAGAACTATGATCATAAAATCAAAATAATTTTTTTGTGGTTAAATGTTGACCAATTCGATGGAAAATAAACAATCTTATTTTTGGTTTTGTTTTCATTTTTATTGTACAACAAATAAATTTTTATATGAAAAAGTGACATAATGAAAATAATTATTTAAAAAAGTGTCATGAATTAATGTTAAGAGAACATAAAATATGAAAATATGCAACAAATGATGTTAATGGGATAAAAAGTTTTTGTTGACATTTGACACTAAAATTAATAGCATTACTTGAGTTTTTTTAAAGTATTTCAACATCAGGTGAAAATCAGTCACAGCCTTCTAATATTTTCATAGAAACCGAACATGAACTGCAATTTCTTAATGAGTCATTGTCAATGATTGGTGAATCAGCAATCAAACATCAAAAACAAACCAGTTATGAGGGAAAAAAGTAGGGAAAATTAAAGGAGAAGTATCAAAGAAAATTATACTGAATTTGAATAAAATTTATCAAGAATCTACTGGTGTAGAAGAGCCAAAAAAATCTGATGAAAGTGAAATTATTACACAATTAAAAGAAAAGTTTGTAGCTTGTGAAAAGAGGTCCCAAAAAGTACAAATTTTGACAATATTTACAAATAGTGAAGAAGTCAGCAGAGTGATGACTGGAAAAAATTACTATAAGACAGTATTAAAGACAGTGTTAAAGAATGGTAGGAGAGTTCAGGAAAAAAACTATGTTGTACTCTGTAACCTGAAAGAGGCATGCCAATTACTTAAACCAAAAAATCCAAACAGAATAAGTTTTTCAAAATTTGCTGATCTTAGACCAAAAGAATGTATCCTGTTATTACATGTAATGAAGCAATATCTAACTGCTACTTGGATGACTGCTCAACTTGTAGCAATTTGATGGAGGATTTTGTTTAATAGATAGAAAAAATTCTAAATAAAAAAAATTAAGAGATGATTTTATCTACAAACAGTGGCTATCAACTGATAGAACCACACTGAAAACTGTATCATAATCTACAGAAAAATTTATCGAAACTTTTGTGCAACATGAAAAAGCATGATTTCATTGCCAAAGAACAAGCAAAATATTGTTCTAAGAAAAGTTCTTTGATGGATGGATGAAGTCATAGTTATTGCAAATTTTGCTGAGAATTATTCATTTATTTTGCAGGATGTTGCACAAGGCTTCCACTAGAATAATTCTCAAATCCCATTACATCCATTTATTGTATTACAGAAATGACAAAGAGTTGTAGCATATTAATACTGTAATTATATCAGCATGACACAGTAGCTGTTCATTTGTTCCAAAGAAAACTTATAGAAATACTGGAAAAAAAACTATCTTAATTTTAAAATAAAAAATCTGATCTATTTTTCTGATTGTGCTGTTTACATAAAAATTATAAAAATGTTATCAATGTGTGCAATCATAAGGCAGACTTTGGTATTGATGCAGAGTGGTACTATTTTGCTACATTTTGGGAAAAGACTGTGTCATGTATTAGGTAGCATACAAGACAGAAAAATAATTTCAAGCATAAATATTTTTTATTCCTTAACAAATGACTGGACAAATAAAGCATAAATCTTAGAAAATAGATTAAAAAATGCGTCAATAATTACAGGAACTCAAAAACTACATATTTTTTATTCCTGTCTCTCAGAAAGTGGTAGAAGTAAAAGCAGTGTCAACTCAGGATGAAAGAAATATAGTTACAATTATAAAACAGGACAATATAGAGCTTGAAAACATTTAGGCATTTGTTACAGAAATCTATGATAGCGACAATTTCTCTATCACACATTGTATACAAGGTGTGCGATGGGTAAATTGTCGCCATTTTATATTTTTAATTTCATGCATGCACATTGTTTTTGTCGACTGCACAATATAGTAGAGTCAGTTGGGCACCATGACACAATTCACTCTGCCAGAAATGTGCAAATAGCATGCTGTACTGCTTTACTTGATTGGAGAGGAAAGAAACCAGCAGAGAGAGAGAGAGAGAGTACTATAAAATCATCAATAGCAAATTGCCACCCTCCTGTGCATTGAAACCTGGTTCATGTATAGAATTGAACACAGCAATATGGAAGTACATAAGGAAGAAGCAACAAAGAGTCTCCTCAGACATGATAGTAAAATTGAGCAGTGATGATATTCTTCTCAGTGTCAATATGTAAAGCAAATCTTCACCTCCAATTATTACTCCTGTTTTCACAGAAACCATTCGATCAGGTCTCAATGATGTTCCTCCTGTAGTCACTTCTCCATTTAATCTTCTTGTTCAAGTTGATGATGATACAGTGCCACATGATGAAAGACCTCTATCAGCAAAGAGGACCAACATCACAACATCATTTTCCAAGTCATACAAAAACTTTGATGATTTAGCAGATAGACAAAAGAAAAATGTAACAAAATGATTGGTAGATATGCTTAATAAATTCATTGAGGTAAACCAGTTTTTGCTTTCATTAGCAATCTCCTTGATTACCTGAAGTACAGAGAGAAAGAAAAGAAAGAAAGTGTCCCTGTAGTTTCTTTTTCGCCATTAGAAGCTGTTTCATTCATGTATGGTTATGGTTCTCAGTAAAGAGCAAATGAGACAAGTTTGTTATTTCTCCAGTCAAAAAGACATTCAGTTTCCAACAAGTAATGCACTTCTTTCCATCAGAAAGTCCTTGAGACCTCAAACATTCTGTTTTGGATGGCAAAGGAAGAGGCCTTGACTACAATAAACTTTTAACAAAACAATAACATCAGTGGTCAAGATAGTCAAGAAAAATTCTCCAGCTCAGTCGCTCAACAGTTTAACCATGTACTTGAAAGATGGTGGTGCTGGTGCTGGTAAAATGCCAGCACTTAAATTGAAAAAGAAGAGAGTTGTTGAGGATGATGATAACAATGGTATCATTCCTCTGAAACTTACACGAAATGTTAGTGGCAAAGAAGAGATTTTATGGCAGATCAAAGTAGTCAATTCTGCATGATCATTGAGACCAGTGTATTTGATTAGAGAAGTAGAAAGTAATTTTGAGCTCCTCAACTTCATGGTTGAAGAAAATGATCATGCTCAGAATGATTTAAATACTAATAGTTTATCAATTAATGTTGGTGGTGACGATTTAATGTGTGATATGTAATCAAAGATTCTATGAAGTTCAAGAAACTGATTTCTGTCTTAATAGGTGTGGATTGCATACTGTGTAAGTCCAAGGTCAAAGATTGGATGGACCCAAACAAAATACAAGATGGTTTAAAAATCAACAGGTCAGCTTCAGATACACACAACATATTCAATGAAGTCCTCGATGTCAATAGAAACATCTGTATTAAACCAGGAGAGTTTGGAACCAGAGCTGGTGTCACTCAGCAACCACTTTCTTATTTTGGCTAGCATTGCATAATTATCAGTCACTCCTACATAAATGGAACAATGTGGTATTTGAAAATGTATTGTTGTCATGCAGACTACAAGAAATGTGTTGAGAAGGATGATTTATGCAATCACCTTGACAAATCCAAAGATAAGGTGAGGGACTTCAAACAAAAAACTTGTATGCACTTAGATTACATCAATTCTGCAGGAGGTAAGGGTGGTACATCAACTGATGGGAAACAAGGTCATTGATCCTATTCTGATGAGTTTATTACAGTTATTAGTGAACTGCTCAGTAAGAAGCACAAAAAAACCCACAAAGAATCAAACAGTTGAGCATTATTCTCCAGATAGTTTCATGTAACAGAAGGATTGATGTTAAATTTGATCAGCATTGCAAGGAAACAATGCTTAACATCAACAATTTGCCATGGGCTTTGCTGAACCACACATTGCATGGGACCATACAGCATAGTGCCAAATTGATTGAAATGAATGGTGGAGAAAGCTTGGGATGGTATTCTGAGGAAGGCTTAGAGGTGAACAATAAGGATATTCGTAACTATCTGGAACATCTCAGTAGGAAATGCGACAACAATCAAATAGTTCACCATAGATTGGAGAGATCTGACCCTTATCTTATTCATGTCATATCAAAATACATTGGGACAAAATTGTGTATTATTTGCAAATTAACAGATCACACAGTTCAAACTGGTAGCACTGTATTTCAATACACAATATTAACTTCTTTAGGTAGTTGGAATGTTGAACTGAACCCTTTATTTCACTCACTTAAGGAATCAGCACATATGCTAGGCCACAAAAAATCTCCTGAGCCAACCAAGCATAGAAATAAATACAATATGGGAACCAGTAATAAGGAGTGCCAGAGAAAAGTGATAATAACAACAAAGTTGCAATATGAGCTCTGGTAAAAACATAGAATGATAACAGCAAAAATTGCAATATGAGCACTGGTAAAAATGGTTGCTGAAGACATTAGGTTTATAATACCCAGAAATTCATACACAGTGGATAAAGGCGTTGGTTTGATCCAGTGACAGGACCCAAAGAGTGTGAGTTCAATACCCGGTTAAGGCAGTGGAGAACTTTCAAAGTGGAAAATTAACTGATAACTGACATCCATTAAACATGGCACGTGGAACTAGAACAGTCTACCCCAGTGAGTGAAAGAAACGGTTCAGTTCGACATTCCAACAACAAGGCCAGAGCGTACAACGGCCGAAACATTTGGACAATAGTCCGAATAATGTAAATAAGGTACATAATACCTCATCGCAGAAATATAAACAGAATTTGCTTTCATATAAATCAATTTGTAAGACTGATTTTCAATGTTTTTTTAAGATATATCAATTTAATTGCACCAACATAACATGCAGAGATTTCAACAATTCAGTCAGGACTCCAGGGATAGATTTAACAATCAAAATCTGTTCAGAACTGATAGAGTTAAGATAAATTTAAATATATTAAAAACCAATTTCTATATTTCAACTAATTGGTTTATTCATATCAGTAAGGATCTGAAATTTCTTTGGATCCTCCTATGCCTTTTAAGTAGTTTTTGCCTGACAAAGATCATTGTCACTTAACACTTGTCTTAAGAGAAACAAGGTCAACTATACAAGAAAAATAATCACATTTTATATAGAATTGGATTGGCCATCTGTGTTGTACTACACACGAAATTTTTATTTTCTTGATCCATTTTCATGCACACCCTTGTTTCTTTCAATACATTTCCCTTACCACTTATGGAATAATAAGTATGCTTGATAGATCTAATTTTTACTTCTTTAGCCCCAAAATGGTATAGACCAAAAACCCTGTCAAAGGCTTTCAAGATGTTCAATGCAACAGACTGGGCTTTACTGTTTTTATCTAGATCATGATAGACTCTTTCTGCAAATATTGTCAGTACATCAGCAGTTGACCTGGAGAAACAAAAGCAGTATTGGTTGTCTGAGAAAAGGCCTTACAATGAGAAATCATGAACCAATTCAGCATTGATTTGGGTCTCTAAGAGTTTCCCAAAAAGAGGTAGTAATAGGCTGATTGTTGGAAGAGTCAGATGGCTCACCAGAGTTCTTAAAAATGGGAACAACAGATGATGACTTCCAGCAGGCATGAAAGCAGGTTTACATTGACTTGTGATATCATTAACCTACATTTAGCTACTTTGAATTTGCTATAGTAGATAGACTGCCTATCTTGACACTGATGCAAACTCTCAATATAACATTCATAAGAATCATGGTTAATGGGAAATTATTGAAAGGGTTATAATCATTTTCTATAGATGTATGCAGTGTTATATTTTAAGAACTACTACATTGCCTATTATAAGTTGGTGAGCTTTATCTGCAGAAGGTACTTTTCTTATGTATTGGTACATATTTTATATGTTCTTACTGAAAAGTTTTGACCGAAGTTAATAGTTGCTCATAGAATTTTTCAGATATATTTCAAACTTATTCATGTATAACTTCAACTTTTACCTCAGAATTTGGTCTGAAACAATATACAGTAATTAAACTAGTATTTATATTTCATATTGAAGAGAAGTGTTTTGATTTTACAATAAAATCAAATTTGAGTTTTCATAATGCTAAGTTTGTTTCAAATCCTTACTGTTTTCTTTTAAAAAATGGTGATTAGTTTTGTATTGATGCAAACTTAAAATCATTTTCAGTCTTTTTTAACTTCATCTCTTTACAGTTAAAATTTTATTGGAAAGATTCCACTTAATGAATGCTCTTAGTAAAAATACAAAATATGAATATGTAAATATAGTGGACAGGAAATCTTTTTAAAATCTTTCATTTCAATCTTCCTCATGCATTATATTTATATCTCGATTGGATAACTCTTTTGTATACTTCACTCTTAGTAAATATTTATAAAGATAACTATACTTACCAAGAAAGAGTCTTATGGTGTGGATTTCATATCAAAGAATACATTATAGAATGAGAACAAGAAAAAACAAAAACTGAAATAATTTTTTTCCCAAACTAAAGAATGATTAAATCAGTGATGAGCATTGGGTTATATATAGCAAAAATACAATGGATACTGAAGGCTAAATGATGTTGGAACTAAAAAGATGGGTTTGACACTTAAGAAATCTTTACTCTTTTTTTCTGCTATTATTTTACTTTGCTAAAAAGCAAAATGGTAGGTTATATTTGAGAGCTAATTCCACAAAGATTTTGGGTTAATAGAATTGAGGAATTAATAGTTAACATTAAACAGACAATTTCATGATAAAAATGGTTGATCTTTAAATATTTTATTTAAATGTTAAATTTACTATGCACAAACATTTTAGAATTACTAACCTTATAACTGGAACTATTTATGATATTTAAGGGTGATGGATAAGTTCTTTTTCAGAATTCTATCTTATTTTAATATGCAAAATTTGTATACACTTATGTTTCTATAATAATCATTTCTAATTAAAACATTTTTAGCTTAAAGAATAACACCAGCACAATAAAATGCTACATTGTTACATGTAACATGCATATTATTTATAACAAATATTATTTATTACAAATCTAGATAATTTAAAAAATATGATATTAGTTGAAAACTTTAAAACTTACTTTGTATGACAGAAAAATCTAAATAATTTCACGTTTTGTTAAGTAATTTTTTATATTAAAGATTTTGAAAATTCAAAAAAAAATATATACACCTTGTTTCAATGGTACCTTTTATACCCAGGAAATTTTGAATCAAATTTTTCATATAAAACTATAGCTATTTAAATTAACTATACTTAAATATATTGCTGTTAGCAGCAACTTCTGCCGACCTCAGATTTCCTTTTATGTTAATATTAAATTTTATTTTCTAATTTAAAATACAAGTAAAAGAAAATATAATAAAATGATATAAATAACTAGCTTCATTATCTTCATTAGAAAACAAGAGATTTAAATAATGATTTTATCAGAATTATCTTTACATAATTTATCAAGACAAACTTCTCTATTAATGTTTTAATTAATTTGCTTCTGCTAATCCAAAAAATTGTTACAATATTATTTTTTATCTGTTTTAATAACCTGAAGATAATCATGTCAAACTTAACAGTAATAAGTCAAATGGCTTCTATTTGCATAAAAGATAACAAGAAATAGTAAATTTAGTAAACAAACACAAGTCATTAGATAGCAATAGAAAAAGAGAGCTATGCATTGATAACAAACCCAGCAATTCTGGCTTGGAAACATTTTCCTTCTTTAATTATATCTGGTTAGCCTCACCAGATTTCACTATAACTAAGCAAAAGCTATAAATCAGCTATCAACATTCATATATACAAAATAAACTAGATCACTTAAATCAATAAGGCTTTCTATTGCAAGTACACATGATGCAAACAAATTTTATAACATTATCATTATTGTAGGAAAAAGATTCTTAAATCGTTACAAGAGATTTTGAAATCTAAAAATCTCAGACCTCAAACAACTGGGAACAATTCCAACTGAATTTGAAAACTCTTCTGAGAAAAAGAAAATCAAATTCTAGTTTTACTTCAACTGTTTCTGCAAATAAACAAAGGGCAAAGTTACAAAAATTTTTAAATTCAAAAAGTCTATACAGAAAAATAATATAACTTTCCTGTAAGACATAGCTTTCCCCCCGTAATCACTGAGTATTGAGCAATTGTTTGAAAGCTTACATTCACTGAGTAAATATTGTGAGGTCTGTAACATAGTATCTAAGTTATACAAGTATTTTCAACATTTTGATGGTTATACTTCAATATACTTGTAAAATTGACGTGCAGGATAGCATAGCACTTATTAGTATGGAAAATGGAATTGAGGTTGCTTATAGTTGCTTAACACTAATGCCCTTGTGTCCGATGATGGGTCAGAGTGAAGTGGATTCAATCCACACTATCTCATCACCAGGCATCTTAACAAAAATGCAATGGTGATTAACAATAGAATAGACATATGAGCACTTGAATTGTAACTACTTACCAGGCACTAATAATTGCAGAAGTTATTACATTCATTGCAAACATGAAGTGTTTTTTTTTGTTTTTTTTTTATAAAATCAAGCAGGATCCTTTTCAGTGAGCAGAGTTACATAGAAGAGTGCCAAGTGGCAGGATGGTGAAAGATAGGGTCAATGGAGATATTTGTCATAGTGATCTTGAACTTATACCCACCAGAAATTACTTTTAAAATTTAATGAATATATTCTTTGAGTTTACACCACAGAACAGAATTAAGAAGATCATGTTTGTATTTATAAAATAGAAGTATTGGAATGAAATGTTAATACTGTCAACTAACTTTGGATGAAACAAAGATTAGCTGTTTAGATTTAAGATTCCTGTCTGGAGACGATGTCTGGCATTAATTTATAAAATCTTCTTATAATTGATGAAACATTAAAAGTGGATTTTAAATGGAATTTTAAAAAACATGTTAAAATTCATTAATTTTACAAGTTGATGTTAAGCATCAGAATAATTAAGTATTCGAATTTTAACATGTCATTATTTATCCTATTTGTTTATAGGAAGTTACTCTAGTCAATTTTATAGAGCAGATGAAGGAACACAAAAGTTTGAGCCAATAAGCAAGTACGTCTCAAAAATAGAAAAACTATTGAAAAAGATTTGGTGTAGAATATCCTATACACACTTAACCCAAAACCATAGATATTTTAGATGATTTTACGTCTATTAATGTTGCCAAAATGTATACCAGGAAATGGAATTCACAGCATTTAAATATTTTCCCTTTGGATTAAAAAAAAAAAAAAGGAGAAAATGTATATCTAATGTTTTTGACAAGGAGCTGAAATCATTTAGTTATTTTTAGTGAGTGAATATAAATAGATACTCTTTTCCTCTAATTCTTTCTTTAGAAGAAATAAAATCAACTTGATGAGGAATATGTTATTTGCATAATATAACTAACCAGTATATATTTTATAATTTTTAGTGGGAAAAAGGTGATATTTGTATATACTTTCAGGGGCCATTTCAAATGTTTGAGTTTAAAATATGAAAACTTTAGTGAACATTGTTCATTTTTAAGAAACCAAATCTGATCATTAACAGAAAAAGAGAATTTCAAAGACAGGAAATCAAAGAAAAATGAAAGAGTGTCTTACAGGGAGGCATTAACAATCCACTTAACAGATTGAATGGAATAAAGATTCTTAGAATCAAACAAGAACAATAAAAGTATGCCTTATGTGTAGTTATGCCAAACAAGCAGTAAATACTTTAGAAAAAGAATTTTGCACATTATACATGGTGCAGTTGAAATATCCCACATAATGGTAAAACATTAGTAGCAATGGGTCTTTATCTAGCTAATGTCTTACCATTATGTAAGAGGTATTTCTGCCACACATAAATATATATATATATATATATATATATATATATGTGTGTGTATGTATGTGTGTATGTATGTGTGTGCATGAATATTATCCATAAAAAATGGATTAGCTAATATTTGTGTAATGTTTTTTGTGAAAAATTGTCCTTATAAATACATAAAAAGAATTATATTTTAACTGAAATTTACACTGAAGTTAAAAAAAAAAAAAAAAAAAAAAAAAAAAAGGGTCCAATTTATTGATAGTGTCACAAAAATATGTTTACACACTTTAATAAGTTGTTTAGTTTCTTAAATAAAAATTCCTATTAGTTAACCTTTTTCAATGGCACTTTTCTATAGGGACAATTGTTAAATTTTTGAATTTATAAGTACCAGAATTGAATGTTCACTACTATAAGAATGTGGTTTTAATTTCTAGAATGTGTCATTTAATAAATTATTTTTACTCAATGGACAAAGAGTACATTAGCAGGAATTGTTATTTATAGATTTTAAAGTTATTCAAAATTAATACAAATGCATTTCATTTTTTTTTAAGCTCTTATTATAAATTGTTTTTTTTTTAGCCTTGCAGACTAATAGATAAAAATTAGCCATGCAAACAGGCATGTTTTAGGAGTGGTTAATCAAAGAGACCATCTATAAACAATGGACAAACTGAAAGCGACAAAAAACTATATAAAATATATTGTTTGGATTTTATTGACTACAGAATGACATTTGATTCAATAGAACACCCTGGAGTTTAACTCACAAGAGCAGGAACTTAATGAAAATGACAGAAAAAGTTATTGAGAATATCTAATAACAGGACTGCAATAATTTGACTACTCAGACATGGGTAGAATAAAAATCAGAAAGGCAAGTTTGGTTTTGTTTACTTTGCTTTATGGCATATCAACCTCAATGGGTTATATAATGCTGACAAGATTTTCAGGATATGTTCATATGAATAAAATATGTATTCTTTGTAAGAAATCAGTTTGTAGATCAGGTTTCATGGACATATTTTTGTAAAGAGTCAAATTTATGGCTGGTAATATTTTTTGCATGTTCAAAAATGTATTGTTGGTAATATTTAAAAAAAAAATGTATTGCTGATATTTTTAGTATAAAAAATCTATTTTTATACTTTTACAACTGCTTTGACCCAAATTTGGATGTTAACTATTTGCCATAGTTGGGACCCTAACAGGTGCTATCACTCTGGTTCAGGGTGGAACTGGGAACAACAGCAGTTAAAGATTGGTTCCACATTTCTCAAAAAATTCTGATCAGAGGCCTTGCTGCCAAATGTAGTTTATTGTCATACCCAGTACAGCAGAAAGGCAGGAGACAATGGGATACAATTTTGTCTAACTTATTTACATGTCTTGAAAGCATCTTTCAGAAAAATGAACTGGGAAGGAATGCGAGTAAATAAATGGAGTATTTGAACCACCTATGATTTGATGAGAAAGTTTTATCAATATCAGAATTATTGAATGAATTACAAGAAATGTGAAATTACCTTAATAAAAAATGTCTCAAAGAAGGTTCAAAGATGAACAAAAATAAAAACAATGTTCAATTGTAAACTTCAAGATCATAAAAATAGAAAAGGGAGAACTGAAAGCTTAGGAATACATATATTTAGGGCAGGTATAACTCTAAAAAGACAAAGTAGTTGATATAGATCAGAAAACAGAAAAGAGATACCACAGAAATGATTAAATGACAAAAAGGGAGGTGAGTGGTAAGGAAAATAGATGGAGCAAAAGGTTGGTTGTTCAATGAATAGTAAATAATAGTAAGATTAGACTAAAGATGGATAGATAGAAGTGTTTATTGGCAAGGCAAAGTGGAGAATATCGCAGCCATACTTGTGACTGAAGTTGTGAAAAATCTATGTTCAACAATAAATTGGCAGTGGATAATCATGAGGATCAATATAGGGTCAGACATGAAAAAGACAAATGGACTCTCGTCAAATAAGGCATTTTAAAGAATAGAGATTGAAAAACTAATTTAAAAGAACAAAATTTATGCAAATTTAACATTTTGCAGGTTTTAAGAATGATTTTCATTTCAATCATTAATTTTTTTTCTAAACATCAATATAAATATTTCATGTAACATTAATGATTATACTGATAAAAAATTGTATTGATTTTACCCCAATTTTATGAATAAAGCATTAAGGAAAATTTTGATGTATGGATTCCTTAAAATAGGTTTAAAAAGTTTCAAGTGGCAGCTACTTTGAACATTTTTTTTTCATTAGTTGCTTTTCAATCTAAAGTCACATCCGATAATTGTAACACAACCAATATCCTTCAGTTGTTAGGAGCAGAATGTAATAAACATCAGTCAGGTTCTAATAAATACTGGTATTGTAAATTTATAACTTGTCAGAAAAAAAAAACACAGAAGACTTTTCAGTAGGATTAAATATCTGATTATTATAAAATATTGTTCAAAACTTGGATTCACTTGGATTTATTCATGGCTGTCTTAGAATATTTACACTTCACCTGAAATATTTAAATCTCTTTTAAGCATTCAATTGAAATCATTTACAAACAAATGGATATTGTGAATTTTAAAAAAAATTACATTGTTAGAAAATATTGTAATTAAACAAATCATTTTAAATATTGTTTAATTTCCTATTTTTCTTATTGTCACATAAAAAATCTTTAACTAAAATAATTCAAACAAGTTTAGAATCTAATATTTGAGTCACAAGAGAATCAACTGAATAATACATCAGTGCATTACATTATTATTATCTATGCAACTTATGTGTCCTCTCATATTCAAAAGATTTTTAGTTTAAGATTGTTTAAATGGAAGTCTGTTTTAATTGCATTATCAAGTGAAATCAGTCCTTGGTTCTTAAACAGGTTTTAAAAAATTGTTTTTCTAAAAGTTTGAATTATTAGTAAAGAGAACAATCAAACTATTTTATTCTGAAAGTGAGTGACAACAGATTTTTCCTTATGTATATAAGCAATTATTACACAGATAGTGTCAAGGGACAAATATTTGGCTTAATCCAACTTTTCCTATCATGTAATGAAGGTAGTGTCAAACAGATATGTTTCCAGATCATTTCATACTAATGCAGAGATGCACCAAGGCTCTGTCCTTGAATCTACACTGTTTCTGATCTTTATCAGTTTCCAACTAGGTATTTATACAGATGATACAACTATTTATGACAGACCAGACAAAGTAAAATTAGTAACTGCTCTCAAAAAGGATTTCAAATCAGTAGTTAACTGGCATAAGAAATGGCTTGTAAATTGTAATGCTTCCAAAACAAAACTGATTATATTGAATCAATTGCTATGTGTACGGTGAGATAATTTTCTTATCAGATTCCATTTTGCACATTTATAAATCTACCATTCACCCATGCATTGAATATTACTGCCATAGCTGGTCTGGTACTCCTGCTATATATCTATATAGATTCTTGACAAAATTCCAAAATGGGTCTGTAATGTAATGTAATCAATCCAGCCCTGGTATCACAACTTCAGTCACTTTTCACTAATGGCTTCATTCTGCTTTTTTTTTTTTTTTTTTTTACAAATATTTTCATGGCAACTTTTCTGATGAGACTCCACCCCACCCCAATGCATCAACTACATGAATTTAAGCATGCTACTAGATTAGCAACTAGGTCTTACCGTTTTATTGTTGAACTAGCTAGATGCAAACACCACTTCTATTCTAATAGTTTCTTTTCTCGCACTTGTCACCTGTGGAAATCCTGATTTCTTGCTTCCTGCCACCTACAATCTTCAAAAAATTAAATGCAATGCTAATCACCATCTTCCTGTTACTTTATTGCCCTTTCCTAACATCTCACTAAAGTCTTATTCTCTTTCATGTCTGGTAACCTCCTGTGTCCTAGTGGCATTATTGCCTTGCTTGAGATGAAACAACAAAAAAAAAAAAAAAAAGAGGAGGGAATTCTTCTGCTAGGTAGATTTCAGGGTTTCAGGTGGGATTTAAAACTACAAGTTGAAACTATTGAAATATTTTTTCTTTCTTACCAACAACCATTCGAAAATACACCTTTTGAGTCAAAAAATCTTAAGTGAGGAATGACATTTTGAAACATGGTTGGGGAGACACGGACAAAAAATAGTTGAGAACCTTTGCATTATATATTGTCAAATAATGGCTGCACTATTGGGTTTGAAATAGTTTTAAAAAATTATGAAACCTAAGAATATCAAAATAAAAATGGAAACAGATTTGTACAAGGCGCATTCAAGCTTGAAAATTGCCTGAATAAGTGAAATAGTCCTTTTACCTAGTCAATCCTGATAATTTCAACTATATATGGTTCTGATTTTATGGGCTTTCAAAGTAGGGGGCTAAGCTGAATTTGAGGATTTTGCTAAATCAAGAACTATATTTAAACTAATATCTCCAAATTGAGACATTTTAACCATTGAAATTTTGTACATGCAACCACCTTCAGGAATACATTACAAATAAACAAGAATGAAAGACTCTAGAAGTCCCATTTTTTATAGGGAGTCTTAATGAGAAAAACATTTTGAAATGCAAGATTCTTTATTATTTTATTTTTTTAAATTTTTTTTTTTTTTTAGGATTTTGGTGCCCTGTAACAGCCATTATGTTCTGATAGTAAACACAAATGTCTATTAAAACTACCAAAATTCAGACATTGAAAATATTTAGATCTGGATTTATTATGCTTTGAATAGTAGCCTAAGGCTCAAATTAGTCATGTTTGACACCCTGAAAATCTAATATAGATAAAAATGGTTTTAACTCTTAACACAAAATCATTTACCTCTAAATGAGTTTATTGCTTATAATAAACTAACCCTAATATACAAGGGTACAGTTACATAAAAACACCAAATACACAATAACTTTATACATAAATGAGTGAAAATCCAATGTCAGATCCTTTAATAGTGCATTTGTCTGAGAAGAGGGGAAGACAAGGTCCTACACTGCATTCCTGGGGAATCAAACATGGCAGATTTGACGCTAGTATTTAATGATTAATAATTTCAGATTTAAATATTTTCAATGTCTGAATTTTTGTAGTATAATAGACATTTGCATTGAAAAAGTCACAATCTTGAAATAGTACAATTTAAATATGATTCTAAATTAAGTAAAATCCTCAAATTTAGATCAGCCTCATACTTTAAATGGTTATAGTATCATAACCAGACATGGTTAGGAAATGACATTTTCAGTATTGACTAGGTAAAAGGACTACTTAGGAAATTTTTCAGACAATATGAAAAACATCCCCTTTCAAGCTTTGTTCCCTATTAGCAGGAATGCCAACAAGTAAAATCCTTTAATAGCTGTTTTTTGTGTCCAGTGGAAAACAGCTGATAGCTACAAGATCACTATAATTCATGAAGTGATAAACATTATCCTTTAATGAGTTTAAAAATAATACAAATCTCCATTCAACAAGATTTACTCAGATAAAGCAGTGTACTTTTTATTCCAATGATAAATATATTTACACCCACCTCACCCAATATACATATTTATAAAATATGTCCTTCAAGAACATTTTATTTTAATTTATATAATAATCATTATTTTATAAAGTATAAAATTATTAAAATACAGACGTTTGGTTTTTATCATTTTGCCCATAATTCTGCTGAAAGAATTTAATACTATTTATATTTTTATCTGCTTTAATTGAGGGTGTATTTTGAGAAACTAGTATATTAGTGGAGACATGCATGCACACACACTTATAGGCATTTTTCTACCATTATTATCAAGTAACATGTTACAAATACTGGAGTAAATAAGAATAAGGTTTGCTATTTTTATGATTGCTTATGACAAAAATTATGACAACTTCAAATGTGGCTGAGATAATAACCAACCTGTACTTTAGCTTTAAGTGGCTTTATTACATTGTTTACATAAAATGTTTTTGTCTATACCCATTCATTAATGGGATTTATTATGACCATATAATTTTTATGCATGTCTATTTACACAACTATTTTCAGTCTATTTACCTAACTATAAATAAATTCATTTGTCCATTTAGCTACATATTTTAATGATCCATCCACCTATCATGATGGAACAAATCTTTATCAGTCATTCTTTCTCTTGGCATATCTGTCAGACCCCCATTTATCTATCACTTTATTCTATTTACTTGCCAACTAATGTACTAATCTAACATATTGTGTTTATCTATTCATTTGACTATTTATTTCAGTCTATTTATTATCTATCAATCCATCAATCTATTGATCCATGTATCTAGTAAATCCAACACCATCACCCCATGGATGTCACTCATGATTGTATTGAGACATTGCCTTTTATATAATTCCACCCTCATCTAAATAATCCTCTTCATTCAAAGTAGATTAGTACAACAGTAAGTCAATGTTCAATCTTTGTAAATAAAAGAACATAGTAAGTATCTTCTTTCAAACCAGAGCCAAATGGATTGCTGTGATAAGCTAAAAGTTTTATGAAAAGAATCTTTTCTATTTTGTCACATATATTTATAAACATGCCAGAAATATTTAATATAGTTTTATCACCAAAAATATGAAAGTGAATATCAATTTGTTTTGACTCTCCAGAAGTTAAAAAAAAAAAAATTAACATCTTATGTAAACAGAATATTAAGCCATATGGATGAATAACTGAAATAAATTTTTTTTTTTTTTTTTTTTACTTGTAAAATCCACAATACTCACTAAAGAGATAAAGATACATGTTTCCACATGTTTTAAGTAGTTAGTTCTGTATCAATAAAAAAAATAGTGTGCCCCTGTTTGGGAGTTTACAACATAAGAACATACCAACAAATTTAATCCCATTTGTAATCATTTAATTGTGAAGCTTCACATAAAAGAAAAAGTAAGTTTTGCCTATAAATTAAAGCCAACGTATTTATTGAACAAAGTAACTAATAATAACAAAACAAAAGTCATTGAAACAAAGCAAGTTCAGTCGACCAATGATGACAATTCCAGATGGAAATAACCTTTTCTGAGGAAGTGTTCCACACAATCATACAAGAATAAAATTGTTAGATTTATTTAAATTTATATTTTAGCTTTGATTATAAAATAAGCAAATCAATATTCTTAAAAGTGAATAGTAATTTTCTTCAGAGAAATCCTAGATGCTATAAAAATAACAATACTAGAAAAAAATACATGCTTCATTTGTAAAAACGATTGGCTGGACAAGTGGCACGGTGGTTATTAGTACCTGCATGCAACTAGTATGTTTTTTCATACATGTAAATGATACCTGTTTAATGTTTTTATAGGTTCTAAAATTTTAATTGATATACTGTATTGTTGGGTGTAGAAATAGAAAGGAGGAAATAAAAAAAAATTAAAGTTAGAAGCACTCACCTGTCAAAGAATCCTCCGTATAGTCTATCTTTTGCATAAGAGCTTGTATAACATTTGCCATTTCTGAAAAAGATAAATGTAAATTATGTTATTCTAACTAAATCATATATTTATATGCACAATATTAAGAATTTAATGAAGAGCAATTTATCTGTACATAGTAATTAAATTAGTAATGAGGTATTTTGACATTTAAACTTTCATTTCAAGGATTGTATTATAATAGCCTTTTTAAAGTTACAATTTCCATTATGACAATGGTTAACAATACCAATTATGGTCCATATAATTAGCTTCATATTTGACAATTGCTCCTACTGGTAAGACAAATCAGTCATTAAGTTTTCTATAAAATGGGCACATGAATTTATATATCTCCAGAGTACAAATAAAAAATTGTACCAACATCTTTTTCTTGAAAAATATTGTTTATTTTAATTCTAACTAGAAAAAACATCAATGCATATTTAATCTTCCAAATATTTCTCTTGTAAAATATATAGGTCTCTCCTCTGTTATTTTTAAATAATGTCAATTGATCACTTAAATCTGAAACCATTTTAATGGTGAGTTTCAAATTTTTATATATAAAAAGGATTCAAAAGTCCCTATTGAATACTAATGGAATATTTTAAAGAAATTCAGAAGTTAAAAGCAAAATAATTGATGACATTTTTTTTAAAAAATTCTTAATGTTTTCTTCAAAAAAGAAAACAGTTTTATGGAAAAAAAACATTTTCTTTCAATTTCATATTTTCTAATCAAAATATCAGAAAAATTGATGAAAAAAAATTGAAAAAAAAATGAGTTCAAGAAGGTATAAAATATTTCTCACTGAATAGTAAATTATGAAATTCCAGAATATATTTTGAAAAATATATTGTAAATTTGCTTGAAAGCTATGAACTTTTACATCAAGAATTCATCATTCATCTAATTCAAAACCAGAAGAAAAAAATTTCTTGTGGTCAGACAATTTTTTAATGCAAATTAACAACATGCACTTACAAGGATAACTTACTGGCTAGTGACTGAATGCTCTGAGATTCTATCTAAAATTACAGGTTAGTAATAGAATGTTTTAAGTAAGGAAAAAGCTTCTCTTTTCAGTTATTAATTTGATTCATAACAAATCTATAAATATCTGTTTGGGGATAGAGCGCTGTACTAAAAGTCAAAGTCTAAAGTCATTAAATCCAAAAGAAAAATTGAACTTAAAATTAAAGTAACAAAAGGCTGTACATTTTAATTGGTGCTTTTACAATAAAAGGGCATATTATAATAAATTCGACAGAATTATAGGTACAGATAATTTCTTTGATTGGACAAGGCAGAAATATTTAACAGAACAAAGTGTTAAAGATACATAAAAATGTTATGTTGCCTAAAAAATATAAAAAATAAAAAACTTCATAATCATACAGGATATTGTTAATTTCTCAAATATTTACCTATGGTAAAAAGAAAAATGATTAATAAAAACAATCAACTATGTAAAAATATTAATTTGAAAAGATTTCAGTGAATATAATTACTTTCAAGAAATTAGTCCTTAAAATTGAACCTATAATGAGTGAACTGGTTAATTTCAAGCATATTGACTGTTTTGATCAATTAAACCATCAATTTACAAATATATATTTAAAGATTTTAACAGCACAAATTATTCTTATACCATTTCAAATTTTTCAATTTGAAAACAAAATGTGAAATGATGAACAATGAATGAAGCAAAGCCTTGAGACCACTGAATTCATGCTTCCTACACATTCAGATTTGGTTCATTTTATGAATTGTTACAAACAATACCAATTTATTCAAATTTTATTTACAAGACTTGAAATATCTCATTAGTATAGGAATAACAGATTCAGTTAAGTTCACCTTGCCCAACAAACACAGTAATTGTTTTCTCTTTAATGTAAAATAAAAAAAAATAAATCAAGCTCTTGAAAGAAAAATTAAATGTTTTATTAAAATCTCATTGTTAGTCATTCTTATGAATTTTCTATAGTTTTTAAAGTATTTTTTGTACATTTTGTTAACACAAATAATACTCTAAAAATACTTTGAAAAACTATAGAAAATACAAAAGAATGATTAACAAAATGAGATTTTAATTTTGAACCTTAGACTCAAATAAAGACAACTCTTTTTGAAGAAAAAAAAAAACAACTATTGTCAACTCGAAAATGAGCATATCAATATTTATCTGAAGTAATACTTAAGTACTTTGATTTATCAAAGAAGAATTACATGAAATATTTCATAAGTATATATATTTAAAGATAAGATAGATTTCATGATGGTAGAGAAATACTTCAAGTTTTGGTAGTCAACTTGAAAGATAAAAAATGCTACAGCATTTAATGGAGTTGAAAAATGTCACTGCATAGAATCTAGTTGATCACCCCACAGACTATTTTATGTGTTTTTAATTTTGCCATTTCTCATTTAATTATTGCTTCATTAATTAAATGAGAAATGGCAAAATTAAAAACGCAGTGACATTTGAAGTAATTTATAAATGTAAGCACCATTTAAAAAAATTTAATTAAAAAATAGCAACATTAGTAATCTGACTTGAAAGAATTACAATACTTAAATTTATAATGACCAATAATAGGTTAGAAAAACAGATTCGCAATTTGAAATTAGTCTATGAATTCTTCCATTTAGAGAACATTAAGAAAGTACAAGTAAAAAATAATGAATGTTCTTAGTTTGTAATTCAAAGCAATTTTTATGTTAATTGCTGAATCATCTTTAATATAGAATAAACATTATTAGATTTAAGATATTTTGCAGGATTGGAGAATGTAATAAAGCATTGGCAAAAAGAAATAATTATGCTTAATTTGTAAGCAATCAGATGACTTATGGTATTTAGTCTATGAATTAATCTGGCACAATGTGAGTATTGTGGAGCACTCAATGATGCTTGAACTCATCACACTAACAATTGACTGAAAGATTAACTTGCATGCCATTACAACAAACATTTAGTCTTTCTTGTATGACAAATTGACTTAAATAGCTAAGCAAAAAGTGAAAAGAAAATCAATAGATCTTTGATTCAAACCCAAATTAGTAATGAACAGATAAATTAGATAAAATCAATTATTTTTACAATCTTTAACAAGAAATAAAAAACATCCATGAATTTGAATCATGTAATGAATTTTTAGCCCCCCCCCCAAAAAAAAAGTAAAATCAAAACACTCTGAGATCAAAAGTAAAAACAGTAGCCAGGTAAGTTTAATAATAATGTGGAAAATTCTTTTTGCAGGTCAATGCTGTTGCTATGAATGATGCGATAGATATTTAAAATATCTCATATACTTTAATTGACAATAGGTTTTAAAATTATCTAAATTACGCGAAGATGATTATATATATATATATATATATATATATATATATATATATATATATATATATATACACACACACATACACACATTTCATTGAAAACAATGGACAAGATACTTTGATTTGGTTTTTTATACAATTTCTCATATGATCTAATAATTTTTTTCTTTTCAGACGATTATATAAAAACTGTACAAATGTTCTTTTTTTTTGAGCACTTTCAGCCATACATTTTCAAGGATGAAATATTTTAACTGTTAAATAGTTTGTTGCATATATGTATTTATATATTTTCATTTTTCAAAACATGGTCAAGATAATGTGCCCATGTTCATAGTGTTGTTTTTTTTGTTTTTATTAATAAGGCTTCCATTCAGTATCTGTCTATATTTCTGGGATGAGGTATTATGTACACTATTTACATTATTCAAACTATTGTCCTCATCTTTGTCACCATATTTATTACAGTGTTTTGGCCATTGTATGCTCTGGTCTTCAGGTAGTTGGCATGTTGAACAGAACCCTTTATTTTGCTCACTGGGGTAGACTGTTCTAGTTCCACGTACCATGTTTAATGGATATCAGTTATCTCCTGTTAATTCCCCTCTCCAAGTTCTCCACTGCCTTAGCTGGGTATTGAACTCACACTCTTTGGTTCTGTCCCTGTATCTAACAACTTTATCCACTGTGCCATGTGTCCTTGAGAACATCTGTGTATGAATATCTGGGTATTATAAACCTAATGTCTTTAGCAACCGATTTTTACCAGTGCAATTTTTTTTGCTGTTATCATTGCATGTTTTCTACCAGAGCTCATATTTTTTGCTTTTCTCTGGTACCCCTTATTACTGGTTACCATATTGTATTCATTTCTATGCTTGGTCGTCTCAGGAGATTTTTGTGGCCTAGCATATGTACTGATTCCTTGAGTTTACAAATTTTCCAATGGTGTTCTTTATCTATGATCTCAACCTGATACCACAGAGGGTGGTGATCTCCCTTTTCTCTCCATATGTGGTCAGCCACACCCGATTTTTCGACTTCCCGTCGTGTTACAGCTTTCTGGTGTTCTTGAAGCCTTACCTTAAGGGGGCGGCCTGTCTCCCCTTTATATTTCTTTTCACAGCTGTATGAGATAGCATATGTTCTCCTCTGTGGGGGATCTTACTCGGGAGAGATATATGCAAAGTGTTGTCCAGCTTTTGAAGGTTGTCCTGATGTTATATGGACCGCAGATCCTTTGTATTTTCTCTGATAACCCCTTTACATAAGGCAGGCAGACTGTTTTCTGAGTGTTGTTGTCCTTCTCTTGTACCCACCTATCCTAGTTTTTTGGGGCTGCTGCCATGTACGCAGGGTAGTTGTTACGTTGTAGGGTACTACTTATACTGACCAATTCTTTATCTAATGTCTCTGGGTCGCCACTTATGACTTTTGCTCAGTGTTGTAAGCAGTGGACGATCCCTTTCTTTACGCTGTATGGATGGTGGGAGTTGAAACTGACGTACTGTCTGGCGACTGTCAATTTATGGTATATGGATGTCTCGAACCCATGCTCTGTTTGAGATATTAGAACATCCAGGAATGGGAGCGTGTGGTCCTATTCCTGGATGTTCTAATGTATAAGGCAGTGGAGAACTTGGAGGGGGGAATTAACAGGAGATAACTGATAACTGACATCCATTAAACATGGCATGTGAAACTAGAACAGTCTACTCCAGTTAGCGAAATAAAGGGTTCAGTTCGACATTCCAACCACCTGAAGAAGGCCAGAGTGTACAATGGCCGACATGTTGTTATAAATATGGCAACAAAGATGAGGTCAATAGTCCGAATAATGTAAATAAGGCTTCCATTATTTTTAGCCATTTTTGCATGTAGATGATGCTATTATATTTGTGTTTTTAACAAGTATGTTATCAATAGGGTCCAGTAGGTCTCAATGAGTATTTAAATGAGATCTAATTGAGCTATGATCAGAAAGGTGTAGAGTGAGTCTTCGTGCCAAACTAAATCAAAGTACCTTATCTGTCGTATTCAATGAAATGTGAATGAAAGAAGGATTGCTGCCTAAATACACAAATATATATATATATATATATATATATATATAGGAAATAAATACTTGCTTATAACAATATAAAGGATAAAAATATACAATATAAATCTGACAGAACTTGTACTAAGTCCTACATGCCTGACCTTTTTTTTTTCTTTTAATTAGACATCAGAATTAAGTTAAAACTGAATATGATCTTTCTTCAAACTTTAGTCATAATTCTTTCCCCTAAAATCATTATTGATATACTCTACATTCCTCTAGAACAGTCATTCCGAATCGGGGGTGCTTGCACCCCCGGGGTGTACAAAACGTTGGATTTGGCAATTTAGCAAAAATAATAAATAAATAAATTTAAATGTTTAAACTTTAACAGTTAAACATTCAGATTTATTTGTTTATTATTTTTGCTGATACCTTTAACCATTTTAACATTAGTGGACAAATCATGCTCTTGAAATGCGATTTGAAAGGAAGACTTTAGAGGAGTATTGAATATGTTTGTGAAAAAGCACTTGGTGTCCTTATCCCATTTGCAACCATGTACTTACATGAGTCTGGATTTAGTTCTCTTTTATCAATCAAGACAAAATCTAGAAATCGCATGAATCCACAGGCGGATCACTATAAGCAACAAAGTACCACGTGTTGACAAAATCATATCCAAGAAACAGGAACAAAAAAGTCATTAGATTTAAATTTTACATTTTTGATGTGAATTTTTTAATGTTAGATTTTAGTTTTTTGAAATTGTTTAATCTACACTTGTTGAATGAAAAGCTTAATTTTTGGTACTATTTGTTTGCATTTAAGTTTATGTTTTTCTATTTTTTTCTTCCTTTTTCATGTCATCCAAAAATTAGCTTAAATAAATCTGTTGCTCAAATTGAGTATAAATTGCCTTTTACATCTTCATATGAGATTACTTTTGTGTGTGTGTGTGTGTGTATATATATATATATATATATATATAGAGAGAGAGAGAGAGAGAGAGGGTCTGAGATCATATGCGTTTTCTAGGGGTGCGAGGCTTAGAAAAGGTTGGGAACCCCTGCTCTAATTCAGTGACCACCTTTGGAAACATTTCTACTTAGTACAGATAGAAAAATACAGGTGTTCTCTATTTCACAAATATAAATATTTATTTACAAATACTTCACTGATTATTTAATTAGCAATTGCTACTTCATTGTTATCAACATCCATCTTTTCTTACATGCAAACAAAGTCAAAAAGACGCCATGATGTTCCTCTAAATACAGTGGAAGAAAAAAGTTAATTGAAAGATGAGAAAGAAAGATAAACACATAAGAAAAAGAAAAGAGGAAGAATTAAAGAAAGAAAATAAGAGAAAAATTACAGAAGTATGGATCAGAATAATAGTGATAGTTTTCATCATGTTTTCTTGAGGAACAGATACAGGAATATGGGCAATATATATAACTAACATTTTTGGTGAGAATCCACATGCATAGTATAAAACTAAGTCATTTATTCACCATTTTAAAGATTTGAATTTTGCATGTATGGAAGTTATAGAAAATTATTTTTTTTTAACTTAAACAAAACAAAAAAAAAACATATTTCATATAGTTATAAGGAATGCATTTTGTATACCAGCACATCTGCACTAACACATAATTTCCCATATGTATTGGTATTTTCAGACAAAATATTACCATAGTGACAGATTATTTTCATTTTGCCACTTCATACTACAGTTATAATTTTCTTTAACATTCAAACTAATTCTATAATATATTACCTCATAAATCTATATATTTTAACCTTTTCAAGCATTTTATTATCTTGTCAAGATTTATTGCGTAAATTACACAATTGTGGTACAAGGCTGAAAAGGGGGGAATGGGGTTGAGGCTGGTTGTCACTTACTATCTGATACCTAGCTAATCCGATTCATGACCTATTCATTCATTACAATTGTCACATTCACTACAAAAACTCATCCATTGCCAATCAATCCTCCATATACCATAATACCGCATACCTTTAGGGGGACATAAAAAATGCACGCCATGACATAAAAATACTATACATAAAAAAAAAATAAAAAAAAAATAAAAAAATGTACATAATATAAATTTAGAGGGGAAGGGATGAACTCAAAAAAACAAACTAAAATCTCAAACCAAACAAATTAAATATAACTGATGTTAGTTGGACCCATCCAACCCTAAAAAATGACATTTTATTGTCTTGTCTTTTAGTTATATTCTTTAAAACAACTATAGGATCCAGATCCTATTTTTGTTCTCAAAACTTCAAAAATTAAACAAAACATAGGCTCCAAATTAAATTACACAACTAATGTAATTCGATTAGTTCAAAAATATCATGTGACATGTCGACTATGTCTGCACATCTGACCTTAATTTCACTTGATCAAAGGTACAGTTTAAAACATTTTCTGGAGCCTATCACATGACTTATATTGCTTATATAAACAACAAACAATTAAGAAATGAGTCGGGGGAAAATCAGCCGAAAAAGCTACATGCTACATGACGACATTCATCATAAAATAACTTTCAACCGAAGTTCAGACTATAAGTTAAAAATCCTTTTTAACATAACCACAGTATTTCCTTCATTCAATGCAAACTGAACTCACATCAGCAAACAATGAAGCAACAAACACTCAAACGTCAAACACAACCTAAGTCACACCCACACATGCTTTTTTCATAAACTTTGAACTGTTTATTTTGAATATAAACAATATTACATTGAACTGAATTTTTCCAAATTCACACAAATTACCCTACAACTTGCAATCTATCAAACTGGAACATTACCCCACACAAAAATCTAAAAAGAGAAGTTTATTTCACCATTTTAAACAACATTCTTAACTATTGTTTTTTACATTTGTTATAGAAAAATCTATTTATTTGTACAATTTCTCATCTGAATTTTGTTTCTTCTTATTATTATTTTGTGGCATTGTGTCTAATAGAAATTAGTGAGGGCAATTGACCCCCACACGACTAAAGTCAGTATAAAATTTTTTTCATTGAAACTTATCTTTAGAGCAAATCAGAATTATTACACAAGTCATGATTGTCAATATTGATAAAGGACTAATTCTGAAAATATACGGAGTAAATTTTATTGCAATCAAGCATGAAAAAAATAAATAAATTTTACTTTGTCTTTCCTGTTGCCACTCCCATCTTTCCTTTGAAAAAATATTTAAATGCTAGCATATTTGACATTTCCTCTTTGGTGAAGAAATTAAAATGGATAGAAAAAAATCAAACAAAAAAAAAAAAAAAAAGTTCAGTAAAACAATAATTAAAAAAGATTTGAAACTCAATAAGGGGTTGAAAAAAATAAACAAGGAGAAACCAGATTGAAAAAAACAAATTAAATAAACAGATAGAAACAATTCTTTATAATTTATAATAATGGAACAGATAGCCAGAAAGATTTGACTCACTATGCACCTAAGTCAAGTACATTACAAACATTAAAAATCAGTAACTTATTTTGAGGCAAAGGAAAAATTATCAATGAAAATATTAATTTGGCTGAAGTTAGATTATTAAATTAATTACAAAAATGCAAATAGATCAGCATTTTTAATAGAAGTTTAATAGTTTAAGCAAGTTTTACTGTTATTTTGCATTTACATAAGTTTGCAGTTTCACATAAATGATTAATATCAATAACAAGGAACCATTAAATGATATGGAATAACTAATATTTGATTTGTATATACAATTCTAATGCTTAAAAAGGCCAAGTGGCTGTTTAAATCAAATCAATATAACAAATAATTATCTAACAAATTATATTGAAATATGCAACACTAATTAATATTTAGTACAAAAACAGTAACATTAAAAACATGTTGTTTAAAATTGTTAAAAAATAATGTTCCTGATTATGTTATCTCCATGCATAATAAAAATCATCTGTTGAACAAGGATAAAAAATAGAAATGTGCAGGATAAACAAATTGATCCACAGAAGTTTGTATTATCAACCAAGATTCAGGTTTTTTTTAACACTACAAATAAATACTAACTTATGTAAATAAAAATACAGTTACTGGCCTAGAGGATTAACAATAAAAAAATGTAATGATAGATTGACAAAACATTCATGAATCTGACAAAAGCTTTAGTTCAGATAATTTAATATTTTATGAAGTAAGTTGCTGTTATCAAAAGATTCTGTAAATAAGAATGAAAAAATAGCGGATTCCAGAAAAATATCCATTAATATTCAGCTTCCAAACTCACCATCATGTTCTTCCATTATGTTACATTAATAAACTAGAAATAATAAAATCTCCATCAGGTGCATTTTTTAAATACCAATTGATCAAATATTTTGGTTATGGATATTGATGGTTTATTGGTATTTATGAGTATATTTAAATGCTGATCTTTTATAAAAAATATTTCGGGCTGGTCTATTTCAGTTGGTTACTAGGTAACTGCAATAACATGAATGTAAATCTCAATAGCTAATGATTTAGAACAGGACATAATATACCTTATTTGTAAGTTAAATACATAAAATTGATTTTTATCATGAGTAAGGTGTTTTCAATAAAATTTATAATAGACTTATTTTATAATACTTATAAAATCTAATTTCATGTAATAAAAAGTTCATTTTGATTAGGTCAGATTTAGAATCAACAAAAGTTTAACATTTTAGTAAATCCAAGTTATAGTCAGATTAAAAAAGAACAAAAAAACAATGAACTCTTTTAAAGTTTTGTTAGTCATCAGCATTTAAGATCAATTTAGTTTTGTTCTTGCTTCAGCAATTTACACAAAAACCATTCCATTAGACCAGTTTAAAACAGTGAAGAAAAGGTGAACAAAAGAGATTTATTGAACAATTTTGGTCAAATTAAAATCCAACATTGCAATGGCACTATCCACCAGATGACTCCTACTAAACATCTAGCAAACCAGTCTGGCTGAGTGCCCATCAAATCTCACATCTGAAATCATCCAATGACTACTAGCAACTAATAATGGCAGAGCATAGCAACACAAATGGCTATTGTATAAGTTGACCATAGGCTGGCTGGCTAATTGCCAGTCCATCTATGATGAGTGGTGTGGACTATATTCAGTTTTTGTCCAAAGGAGTGGGTCAGATGGAAGTAATGGATATCATTGAGAAAGACATTAGTTTTGTACGCATTCTAAAAACTGGACAAGAATCAATAATAAATGTCTGCAATGTCAAATGAAGCAAAAATAAAAAAATGCATAGTAAGAGAAAAGAGAAGGAATCAGTTGCCAAATACAAGAATCTAATCTTTGTTCTATGAGGTCCTCTCCATTACTTTCACAAACTCTCAGATCAAATTATAACTGCCTTACAAAACAAACCAAGATAGAGAAAATTAACATTAATAAACTGATGAAGGCAACATTGGACAAATAAAAGTTTAAAAAGTGGGTAGAGAGAAAGAAAAACAAGAACTACATACAATACATATGCGCACAATATAGATGTATAAGTGAGGCCTTCATTAAAATCCATTTTAATGCAGTGAGCCAAAGTAAATAGAAACAAAGCAGTTTGTTTAACAGACAGAAACTGGAAAGATATTTTCATGCTAAATTAGTGAATGTGTTTGTTACTAATCTAGGGAAATTGTTGATGCATGTAAATACAGTGAAATCTAAGCCAAGAACAATACCAAAGTTTGAAGTTTTTTTTTTAATATATACCAGCTCTTGTAGGAAAAAAGCAAACATTTGGTTATATTTTTGGTAGTGGATTGGGTCAAGGATTTTTTTAGCACTCCCTCATAAAAAAATTAGTTTGTTTTGTTTGGATTGACAGCAAATAAAATTGCAACACCCTGAATATGCATTTCAATTTACTCAAAATTAAATTCACATGTAATATAATTGTATTACAGTAAATGAACAGAGATCAATATAAGCACAGGTTTCAATATAAGGTCAGTGTATCAACAGTAGCTAGACCCCATAGTAATACACTGCACATCCTCCTCTGGTGTTAACACAGGCATGTACTTTCACATACATATGATTGTAAAGATAGAAAATACCATCCTGTGATACATTTACAAGGGATACTCTTGCATCTTATGGAACATTATGCCAATGGTTTGGATTGTCATGGACAAATATTCTCTGAAGATATTATTTTCCATGTTGACATTGCACACACAAATGATCACCACTTGCATGAAAGCAGAATGTGCTCTCATCACTAAACATTACAGAGGACCATTTGATCTCTCAGATGACCTTTCTCATGAAACCACTAAAAATGTGCCTGGTGTATTATGGCATAAATAGAAGTCTGGCTAGAAGCACATGTGTCCACAGTCCTGCTGCAAGTATATGATGTTGACAATATTTGGTCCGATCTGCATTGTGGAAATTACCACAGTGTTAATCATGACAAATGTCTTTATTGGACATTACTGCATCATCATCAGAGACACAGACAGTATACTATATCACATGATATCAAAAAAATTATCAGAATATCTACTACCCATTAGCACGCAAATACTGTATGGTCAAAATAGCACTTTTTAAGGTTTGGTAATTTTATTTCCATCAGTGTATTTATTGATTTTTACTAAATTTATCTTAATATGTCAAAGCCACAGGTGTGAGACATCCAGTAAGGATTAAATCCACTATAGCAATAATTGTCAGAGATATGATAGCTATACATCCAGACCTGAATCTATGGCAAATATTTATCCAATAACTTAAAGTATAAAACTTTCACTGTGCATACATGCATACTCATGACTGCATATAATATTTATGTCTATTTTAGGAAGAATATGCATCATTGCTGGATTGAGATGATGTTCAAGATCATATATATATATATATATATATATATACACACACACACACACACTGAATATTTTGGTCTTATCAGAAGCATTTTCAACAGAGTAAAGAAGAGAAAGGAGATGAAAATAAAGGGTTCTGTTTGAAATGACAATCACCTGAAGAGTTCAACATCCAAAACGTTGTGAACATGGCAATGAAGATGAGAATAACATTTCAAATAATACAAATAATCATAATACCTCATCTCAAAGATATATACAGAAGAGAAAGGAGAATAGACAATATTAATAAACAAATGAAAAGTTTTGTTATCTTGATAATGCAGTAAAAAAATTCTCATTTTGTAAGCCCTTTGCTTAAATTTACTTTAAGTTTGAAATTTCTTAACTCAGTAGCAACTTAAATATTTTCTCATTTTATTTTCTATAATAATTTTCCAAATGTAATAAACTCAATATGAACTGAAAGAAACTTTCCTTTTTGTTTTTTAATGTCTACACAATATACACAACACTGTTTTCAAGTATATAATTAAGCTTGATATAACAAATACAGTAAAAAGATTTAATATATTTTTTAAACATTATTAAAGCATTAATGTTGATAAGAGTTGGCATTATTTTCAAGTTCAAATTTAAAGTAATGTCCCAAATTATAACTTTATGCCTAGAAGAGAACAATCATGCTTAGGTTTTAATATTAACTCAGAAATTTGAGAGATTGTGTGTTAAGGATGAAAATTGAAAGGTTAATTTGGTATAAATGGCACATTTAGTTTTTTTTAAACAAACTTCATTCAAAATGCTTTCTTTTCAACTTTCATATCAACATGCATTTTTTTCATTTATCAGAATTCATATTTTTGTTAATTGATTCCAACATTGAATCCATCATTTTAACATATGCTTTTTATTTTAATTGAAAAATGCAACTCAAAAACAAAAATGAATTTGTGCAGTTTATGGAAAAGGTATTGTAGATGACTGAACATGTCAAAAGTGGTTTGCAAAGTTTCATGCTGTTAATTTCTTGCTGAATGTTGCTTCACAGTTGGGTAGACCAGTCAAGAGAGACTGAAGGCAGCATCTAAAAGCATCCACAATGAGTTAAGAGAAAGTGTCTAATATTACATTAGTATAAAATGAGATCACAATTTACATTACAAATCACTAAAGCATGTCATTTGCAGTATTCACTTGTTATTGTACCATTAGATCCTCACTTATTCCAGTCTTAATTCTGTTAATGAAAAATAACTTGATTGTGAAGGCATATCTTTGAGAAAAGTAAAAAATTCTGGGAAGATATGAAGTTGCCTGAAAAGATGTAGATGCTAGAGGAACAAAATTGTAATATTGTTTAATAAAGTTTAACAAAATTTGTCTTTTTATTTTTAATTATTAATCTAAGTGAACTTTTTACATTACTCAACACAATAAATTGGTATAAAAGTTCCTAGTATTATCTTTGGCACAATGTTAGGGAAATATTTATTCAGCCCTTAACTTTTCTATGTATACTCATTAAAAATTGTTTGTAGAAAATTAATAAATTTATGTTGGTGAAAATCATTTTTGAATATAAAATGAATATTCTACATTGTTTATTCTTCAGGTTTAAAATCTAGAAAAAATTAAAGTGGAAACTTAGTAGTGGATCACTGAAGTTTCTAGTAATGAAGTAGTAAGTGTAAATATGTGTTAGGAATGGTTTACCCTTTTTTTAAAGAAAAGAAGGGGATATTTTAAGTTCAAGATCAAAGTACACTCTGGAAGCTAGTTTAAATGATGCATTAGAACAGGAAAAAATTTACAACACTAGTTTTCAAATTGCAAATGTGACATAGCAAAAATTATAGAACTGGGATGAGAAGTTCTTCCTCATGCAGCATATTCTATAGACCTTCAGCCTATCACCTGTTTCACTCTAAGCAGCTTCTCTGTCTAATATTCCAAATGAATTCAAGATATCAAAAGATTCTTCAAAATATTGATTGAATTAGAACAAAAAGCCTTTTTATGATGGACTATAAAATTATCTAAAAGGTCATAGAAAAACATTAATGAATAAATAATGATATAAATTCATAGGATGAAAAGAGTTTGCCAAAATATACTGGAAAATTTTGCATCAACCTAATCTATATATTTATTGAACATGAAAAAAGTATATTCTAACAGAATAATACATCAAAATATAATCATAATCAATATAGTCATTAAATTTATATTTCAAATTTGAGAACCTGGGTAATCATGGCTCACCAGATTCCTTTTATTATCTGGAAAATTCAATGACTTCTTTGGAAAGATGGTGAAGTGGTTTTCTTGTTGCTTTCTCCAGTTTTGAATTTAGAATTTCTTTATCCTAGACTGGCTACCATCCAAGGCTATTAACCCATAGCTAATGTGAGAAGTGGATTCATGGCATTTCCAAAACAATAGTGTTGATTAAAGATGAAATCACACACATGCATATTAATAATTTAAAATATGTTTTCCACATATTCTCATATTCTTCTGAAGGCAAAATCTCATGTAGGTTGAGGTTTAGGTTTCATATCAAATAACTAAATTGGTAAAGAAAATTTTGAATGATGGTGAGGTTGAAGTAGTGATAATGACAGTTAAAGATCTAAAAGAATAGCAAACTTATAGCAGCATTTTACACAAACTAAGAAGAGGATGTTTTTCTAAGTATGAAAGGCTTCAATTCTTCTTCAATCTTTGCAGTATCTTTGCTTCTTCATTTTTTTCTGTGTTTAACATCATCTGTATTGTTACAGTTCTGTGGTTATAGCATTGAACTTTTTAGACCTAAGTAGCTAGAGATATCGTTACTTGCATAATTCAATACTTTCGTATTTAAGTAATGTAAGTAGAGTCATATTTTTAATGAATTTCTAATATTCCATATTAATTTCTATATAAAAAATTGAACTTTATAGTCAAATAGTCATCTTCAGCAACTGTCTACATTGTTTTTTATTATAATTAATTTGAAAAAAAATTAGTCACTTTACAAATCAAAAACATTGCTTAGAATTGACCATTCTCAGTAAATGAAGAAATTAACCCTAAGGAACATATGTACAAACAAGTTATAAAATAGTTTATTTCATGATAAACAGTTGACACAAAAAGTTCCTGATGTATATTTTGGGTTAAAGAATTTTATATATAAAATACTTATTGAAGTTTACTGCTGTACTGAGAAGTAAAGGTCTTTAGTAAATGATGTAAGCATCTTTACACAACCTAAAAAAAGGCATAAATTATAAAGCTACAAAAGTAAAGGAAGAATTTTTTTTTTTTATTACTTATTGTTTCTTTTTGAAAAATTTAAAATTAAAAAAATTATTTCAAAGAGATAACATTTTGAAAAGATTTATTATGAAGAAATTTGAAAAAAATCTATTAAAAACAACTTTGAAGAATGTTAACAAAAAGGGCATTTCTTTTGAATACACAGAGAGAGAGAGAGAGGAGAGAGAGAGAGAAGCAAAACACAGAGCTTCATGTATGCACATACATGTAGCTTGTTTGCATGAGTGATTCAATTGTAAACTTTGGAAGACTCTTTATTTCCTTATAGAAAATTCAATCATCCAGTCAATTTGTATTTTTTGTATTGCAGAACATAGGTTGATTCAGTTATGTAATAAATATCCTTTTTCTTTCCTAAAATATTCAGTGAAAACATTTGCTTTTTAGATTGAAATGGAGCCTCAGTTGCAAATAAAATAAATTAATAGTAAACATAGCATTCTTGAGAGAATGATGCTACAATCTTTTGAATAAAAATCTTTCTACTAGATTTTAATGTCAAATAAATTTCTGTAACAACACTTAAGTTTAAAACCTATCTCATTGAGATGTCAAAAAGAAAATTCATGTAAACTTTGCATTTGAAGAATACTTTCACCAATATTATAGATAATGTATATTGGTGTGTTGGATGGTACATTGATTTTTATAGCCTTTTGACCTTTTGCAGGATTTTTAAAAGATAGAAAAAATTTTTAAATAAGAATTTTTGGGCGATAATGATGTAATGGTACAAGTCCTACTAATTAACCCATAGTTGGGGGGTGTGAATAAGTGGATTCATACCTTTCCCAAGAGTATTTGCATGTAAGTGAATATAATAAGCTGCTATCCATTACACCACCTGGTATTCCCAAGTGGTCACCCATGCAGGTACTAATAAGGTTTGATGTTGCTTAACTTCAGTGATCATATAAAAACCAGTTTCAATATATGGTCATAAGCCTTGGATGGTACAAGCTTACAAATGTTCAGGATCTAGTAAGAATTGAACATGCTATGCAAGCAAAGGGTCTGTAAAATTTGCTAAATGACCAACTTTCTATGTCAGTGTCAAAAATTGTTTATTAAAAAGGTCAAATATTTTAATTGAACAGTTTACTTTCAGTAGTTCTTGAAATCATCCTGCAAATCAATTCATTTCAACTGATGATCTATTGAGATTGTTGTGGTGTTATGTTTAGTAATTGCCTTTGATGGTATTTATTAGGGCAATGGGAACGACTTGACAATTGTCATTTCCTCTCCAAGCAATATGAGATGGATTGCACTAGGTTACATGGTACCAACAGCAACCATTCCAATATATTCTTGGGGAAGACAATGGAGTGTTTTCTTGTTGCTTCCTCCATGGTTTTGAATTTATAGTAGTCTTTCTAGAAGGATTGCTACTTAAGACTAGACATCCCACTATACTCTGCTAATTAACGCTTTAACCAAAGATCAATTCTACACATATAAAAGCAAGCTAATTTTTGTAGTTTCAACATCTTGAATGAATAAAGATAAATTAAACCTAAAAATCTCAGTCAACAGAAAGAGCATTATCCTTCAGAATGATGATACAATATCACATTCTTTAAAATAAGTATACTATAGCCATTTGTATGTTTTAGCATATGCACCCAGATCATATTGCTTAGCAGTGTAAGATTTCATTTAATTAGATCATTTGGACACTTTCTTAAATGGCAAAACCTTTAAAAGTAGAGCTGTTATTAATTCAGAAGTCATTTAATATTTGTTACAATAAGTTTTTATTCCCTCACTTTTTGAACATCCTATACCCATAAAACAACAACCTTGTTCTTCAGTTAGAAGCTGCAGTAATGGTGTTTTGGAGCTAATTCTGCACAGATGCTCCTATTATTTGAGTAACAAATGTAGTAACTGAATCTATTTACTATCCTCAAAGTATTAGGAATGGAAAATATATATTTTTTTTTAACCAAGACATGCTAAATAAGAAAATTGAAGGCCAGAGTAAAAAATTAAAAATATGTAATAAGTAAATTGTAAGGAGATATGTAGTAAATGAAAAGGGAAATGTTTATTCTGTTAACCCAATATCAGATCCATAACATCTGAAAATACTCAATTCCATATACAACAAATAAAATTAAGTGCTCACTGATCTATCCCTACTCTGAATTTTGTAGAGATTACATCCAGGGAATTTTATTGTAAGATTGAATTTATAATTTAAAATAAATTCAATTTTACAACTGAATACTGTAACAAGTGGATGTAATCTCCAAAAATCAGAGTAGGGACAGGTAATTGAACATTTCATATGTACTATCTCTTCATACTTCACTGTTTGCCTTAAAAGCATTATTTTCCAGAAACACACACACATTATATATATATATATATATATATATATATATATATATATATATATATAGTGGGCACTGAAGTCAACACCAAGTGGCAACCAACAATCAGTTTCATGCTTGAACACAATCTTCAGGCCATGTGTGTTGGTAGTAGGTCAACTATTTATATATTCTAGTCATTAGAGCATTATGAGTAGCAAGGTCAGTTATTTTTGGTTTATTGTGTTATTTTAATGGTTATTGTGTAGGCAGGAACAATTATATTTTAAATTATTCTAAAGGCATTTGAATAGAAATAATTATGGGCCAGAATGCTGTTATTTTATAGATATTATATAAGATTGTTCGTTAACTCTTACCTCATTATTTATTATTAATTACTTTAGGGTGTTTTGTATTTATTTATTGCTACTGATCTATCCCCCATCAAAGAACCTAGTGATATTGAAGTATTTCAAGAAATTTAAATTTCTCAATGGTAATCCAAAAATGCAATATCTGGTAAATGATGATGTGGAAACTTTCCAGACAAACTGTATTAATTTGTATATGGTCACATAAAAAAATATGCACTTCAGCATTGATGGAATATTATATCCTTTTAATTACCGTATTTGTTGATGTATAAGATGCACCCCAATTTCAGTAGGGCAAATCAAGAAAAAATTAGTTATTGGTAAAATAATTAGTAAATGGTACAGCCTAGGCTATATTTATGAGGTATTATTTTGGTTAAACAAGCCATGATTACAATTAAATGAAATATAATAGGAAAAAAGAACACAAGCCTATAAAAACTTTATTATATCCTTTATATGATCTGTACAACCTGTGTCTTGTAAACGTTTTATTGGGATAATTAGGATATAAAAATTCTGATTGTATTTATACCAATGCAACCAGAAGTTATCACAAGAAAAATATTAATGAAACAAATATATTTTACAAATATATAATTTGAATTTATTGCATATAATTTTAGTGAAACAAAGTACTGATATTAAATGTGATGAAATTAATATAATGAATATTATCAATGATAACACTTTTAAACTGTATAATAGCCTTTTAAATAATGAAAATAGGTATATGAAAGTTACTCTAAAGTCTAAGCTAATAGGAGTTGCCAGGTAGCTAACTTTGGCAGACTATTGCAAATTTTAAACCTACAAAATGGCATATATGATGCAGGGGAATTTTAAAAGATATTTTAAGTAAAAAAAAGAGTGCGCCTTATATGCCGTCAAATACGGTAATTCTGGTTAATTGCTGGTTTAATTGGTAATAGCATAGGCTGGTCCCTTCTAAATCCCATGTTATATAGAGTAACACTTTCTTTGAATTAAAACTAGCCTTTAGTATAGTCAGTGGGAGTTCAATTATGATTGAACCATGATATCTTATAAAGTATCTTGTTATAAAGTATCCACTGTTTTGTTTCAAAAATGGAATATGTGGAAACCAAACATCATAGCAACTAATATAATCAAAGTGATGCAAACGATTTTTCAACATTTGATTTACATTTTTGCCTAGCTCTTAGATTAAAAATTTAAAAAAAAAACAAATATACAGAAAAAAAATTGCTACTCATTTTCTTTCATCTTCAGTTTTTTAACTGAAGATGAAAGAAAATGAGTAGTAAACAAAAAATACCAATTCTTAAAAATTAAAAAAAAAAATAGTTACCAATACAAAGTAATCTTTTTGAAGGAAAGTAAATTCTTCTAGTGCCATCTAGTGAATAAAATAAAAAACAAAACCAGATGGAACTTTTTGGCCAAATCAATATATTATTAAATATTTGTTTAACCACAATTAATGATCTTTGGTGAAAGAAACTTCATTGTAGATTTCTATGATTGATTTGTCTATGCAATTCTGTACCTTTCATTTTCTTTACCAACAATTACCCATTATTGTTTCTATGTTATTTCTTTTGGATTAAAATAAAAAAAATAACGATAGGAGTTTATTTTTTATCCCCTTTTGCTATTTTCATCTGAAAAGTAAGCAATTTCTGCCTATTTAAAAACCATTCAGGGTGTTTGTCTTTGGGAACAGCATTCATCCTTAAAATTGGGTGGTTATCAATAGGTTCACACAATGAAATCAATGTGAGTTATTAGGTAGGGGATCCAGATCAAGAGAGAAGCTGCAAATATTATGCACCTTAATAAATTTTCACTCAAATGCAACATATATGTTGGTCCCAGTAGACGGTGTGTGTATGTGTGTGTGTGAGTAGGATGCGATGGATAAATTGTCATCTAAATTATGCAAAAATTAAAATAACACTGACATCTCATTTTAACAGATATATTAAGCAAAATTACACAAAAAATATCTTGAAATACTAAAGAATGAATTTATTCAATAAAACTACCATTGACTTCAGCCATAGACTCTAGATGACTTCAGAATCTTCTGCAACTCTTTGGGATGGTCTCATTTAAGTTGGTGAACGCTGCCATAATCATTGCATTCATCTTTGGTGTTACAAGGAGATTTGTTGGTCTCTCACTCTACTGTGCCCCACACATAATAATCAAGGGGGTTGAAGTCTGGGGAATTAAGTGGCCAGATGTAAGGAGTGATAGGGTCACAGAAATTGTCTAACAGACTGGGTTCTCCTGCTTGTGTGGCATAGTACAGAGTCCTGTAGCCAGACATAGGGTCTTCCAGCAGCCATCATCTTAACCCAGGGTAGCACTACCTCTTCAAGGCACTTGATGTAGGCCTTTGTGTTGAGTCTGAAGCCCTCACCATTCTTTTAATAGAATGATCAGAGTGAGTTTTCTGAGCTGCCACACCTTCATAATCACCATTAGATTCAGCCAACTCTTTCTGAATCCTCTGCACTGTCTTCAGATTGACACCCAAACACTCTGAAATGTTTGTATTGGAGCTTCCGGTGCAAATTCCAAGCAGTACATCATGCTATTTCCAAATTTCTGGTGGAGTGAATTGCATCATGGTGATCTTTTTCTCACAGACAGTGCCCAACTGATGCTACTATACTGTGCAGTTGACAAAAATCAAAAACAAACAACACACATGCATGAAATTAAAAATATAAAATGGTGATAATTTACCCATCGCTCCCTGTATTATAAAAAATACTTAATTTTTTTTTTTTTTACTTATAACTATGAAATGTATCAATTTTTAATATCCTCCTGTATCTACTGTGAAGATTGTTTTTTTATTTATATTGGCGGCACATCTGGCCTAAGAGTTAACATAAAATATAAAATTGGGAAACCATGGAAACTGGCCTTAACAGCTTGCATTCACTGCTGCATTTGGGGAAAGTGGATGAATTCATTTCTTTGCACTTTTAGCTTTGGATAAATAGCAAGACTGTTTGCAAAAGTGCAGTCCATCTTGAGTTTGACAATAGTTTAGGTCAGATTATTTCTTGATACAGATATGAAGTAATCCAAGTCAACCAGTTGCATATTATGTACATGAGAGGAGATAGACATGTAACTACTATTGCCCTACTACCATGGCACCTGAATGATCTTATAGGTCATGTGAAAGTAAACAACATTTGTATTACATTCATGTTATTTTTAATAGTACTCTTTCCTACAATTGGCAACTTTGGTTCAAGATTGCACTTCACTCCATTTGCCATGAGCAGTGTATTTGGTGCATTTCCTAAATAAAATGAAAAATTTACAGTTATAAACAATGTAGACACAATCAAAATTAAGTCTACTTTGATAAGAGAAAAAGAATTAGTATAACTTATCCTAATCATGTTGTCTTATTTTCGCTCCAGTTAAAGCATTTTTTATGAGCTCAAAAACATTTTCATGAATTGTAACATGCTCAAATCTTTGTGTCTAATGGCTTCATATTTTCCCAGTGGACATTATCATCATTGCTCTCAACAAATTCTTTTATAGTGATTTTCCAAGCATAGCTTAGATGTGGCACATGGCTCAAAGTAAGGGATACCCAGTGAGGATCAAACTCACTACTCAGTCATAATTTTTCTATCGAGCCAAGCTTGATAACCATTACACCACGTCGCGGTGCCCACTGGTTATTTTCTAAGCATAGCTTAGATGTGGCACAAGGCCGAAAGTATGGAGCACCTAGTGAGGATCGAACTCACTTTTCAGTCGTAACTGATCTATCGAGACAAGCTTGCTAACCATTACACCATGCTGAGGTGCCCAACAAATTCTTTTATAAACCAAATTTCAGCTGAAAAATTCAGAAGCAAAAGAAAAAAAAATCATCCCTGCCTTCTATTTGAAACTGAAAGGTAAGCATATGTAAATATTGGGCTGAATCTTAAATGTTTTGTATTTCATATATTCGGGAGTAAAATTGGTTGCTATTCTTTTAATAGTTATTTTTATATATATATATATATATACACATACATACATACACACACACATACATACATACATACATACATACATACATAGACAGACAGACTCCCTTTCTCTCTATTTTAATTTAAATAATGAAATAATTTTCTTATTAGTCTAAAGAGGAATTGGAAAATGTGAACGCAGAAAAAAATTTAAAGAATAAAAAGAGACTCCAAAGATTTTTTCATCATAAAAATAAATGTTTAGGAGGCAGATGGTCAGTATAGAGATATACAGTTAATATAATACTACAGTAGTTGAAGTGAAAGCCTATAAATTTTTATTGGCTTGGCATTGCATGCATTACATGCATTACATACATACATACATACATACATACATACACACACACACACACACTTCAGGAAGAATCAATATAAAAAAAAAAAACATTTGCTAGTACATAAAAAAAGAAAAATGTGACCCACATACTCAGATTTTTGTTAAATTGTATTCTGGATAGGGCAACAGAAGCCAGTAATTGGAACCTGAGAATTGTTTGATTGATATATACATATATACCCTAATTATTTCATACTCACTGTGAAACTAGAAGCTCATAAAATATTCCCAAGCAGAAAAACTGCCATTCCTGAAAAATCCAATGAATCAAAAGATATATTGTCCTTCCAACTAACTTTATCTAATCTATAGTTGTAAAGAATCTATCTAAACACAACATAAAATGTGTTACTACTACATCTAAAACAATAAAAGACTTAGTCAATACTAAACAAAACAATAAGCTAAAAAGTGAATGAGGAATTTACTCGACCACCTGTAATAATTGTCACAAAAACCTCAAAGGAATCTAAATAAAAGATTATATGAATATAAAAGAGACATTTTACAAAACAATACATCAAATGCATTGGTTGTCTACCATAATGAGACTGACCACAATTTTGATAGAAAAAATGCTATTCTGATCAGAGACAATTCAGTATGACAAAAATATCTAGAGTGCCTTGATCGACATCTATAGTAAATTTGTGCCTTGGCTTACAACATTTCATCATTTCTGGCAGAACTTCTATTATCACAGTGTGGGATATCTACTAACAAAAGTGATGGAAAGAAAAAGAATCTAAATGAAATAGACTAGATAAAAAAAAATTTAAATAAAAAATTCCCAGCATCCCTCATTCATGCGCATGCGTAGTTGCACCAACATAACAAATTTGGTGGGGGTGAAGTTCTAAAGAACGAAATGCATCACATGAAAACTTTCTCCATTTTGTCATACATTTATCCTCAATATTGTTCTTCATATATAAAAATATATATTGTTATCCCATATATATGTAGAACAGTATTAAAGAAATTGTAAGACAAAATAGAAAAAGTTTATTTGTGCTACATTTTATCCCTTAGGACTTTATTAGACTGGGTTTATTGACATTGTTATGGCTACACATGTGAAGGAACAAGAGATGCTGGTAGTTAGAATTATATATATATGGTAGAAAATGATATAAATTTTTATATACCAGAACAATGTTAGGAAAATTATGATTAAGTGGAAAATTTTTTCTTCTTGGGACACGTTTCATCCTTCAGGATTTGTACATTACACATAAAGGGGAGGTGATGCTGAAACTTTCAACTTAATTTAATTTTTATTTTTTAATGTGTTTGGGTATATAGTTGAGCCAATATGTCATTTAGTTATTTTTCTTTATATTTTTATCATATTAGTTATTAAGTATCTCAGATAATAGATCTGCCAAGAAAGGTGAAATGTAAGAACCTGGATGCAAATTTACTTTTAGGAGATTAAAATATTTTTTATACACTTTCCATTTATTAATTATTATTATTTTTTTTTTTTTTAAATCAGTATCACCCCAATCAAGGCCACTAGCACACAAGGGGTTGCAAAGTGTGGAGGAATTAGGAATAGAAACATTACTAATAAGTAGAAAGTGAAAAGAACAGTCAGGAGGATAGTGATTGACATTGCATTTAAATTTTTGCAAATTAAAGTTGTCTGGAAAGCATAGAGCTGGAAGGAGTTCCACAAACAAGAAGTGCAAGAAAAGAAACTGTCAGCATAGAAGTTACAGCTACATCTATCCAGCTCAACCATAAATTAATGAGATCTCGCCACCTGTCTAGTATTGAGCTTAAATTCATACAGTCTAGCCACCATAGCGAAGAGATCATCAGAACAATTACCATGAAAGTATTTATAAAAAAGTCACAGAGAGGCAACTTTATGGTGGTGGGCAAGTGACGGAAGCCAAGTCACCAGGTTAGGACCAAAAATATTGCTGATTCTTTGGATCTTATCAAGGAGCTCCAGGTAAATAGCAGGGGCACTGGACCATATGTGGCAGCAATATTCTAAACATGGACGAATCGTAGATTTATAGATATGCAAGATAGATTCCGGAGAGAAAAATTGACTTGCTCGGCACAGAAAACAGACTTTCTTAGCAGCTGACCTAGCAATGGATTCAATATAGTCTTTCCACTTCATGTCAGCTGAGAATGTTAGCCCAAGAAGGCACAAGCCACTTTCCTGGAAGATAGTATTAGTCATACTGATGGGAGGCAGAGAGGGATCTCTGATATGATTAATGGAGAGAAGTTTAGTTTTGGAAATGATAAAATTGACAAGCCATCTTTTGGCCCAGTTAATGATGGTTTTGAGGTCGTTTTGGACATCAGCTGCTATTTTGATCTTGTTGGAATGATCAGCCTTACTATTGAGACAGAAGTAAATAGTAGAGTCGTCAACATAGATGCCAAGTTGAGAGCTGATGTCATTGGGAAGGTTGTTAATGAAGATTAAGAACAGCGTAGAACCAACTATCCTAGGGGATACCCACTTTAGCATGAAAGGATGTAGATGAGTGGCCATTCAGGCGGCTTTCATTTCATGACTGAATCAGCTCAAAAATGTGTCCGGAGATATCGTAACTTTTCAGCTTGTGGAGAAGACCTGAATGCAAGACCCTATCAAAGGCTTTTGTGATGCCCAATGCTACAGCATGGGCTTTACTGTTTATGATAGACTCTTCCCATAATTATCATCAGTACATCAGCAGTTAACCTGGAAAAAAGAAATCCATATTGCTTGTCCGAGAGATGATGAACCAATTCAGCATTGATTAGGGCCTCTGGGAGCTTCCCCAAAAGAAGTAGAAGGCTAATAGGCTGATGGATAGGTTGGACAGTTCACCAGAGTTCTTAAAAATTGGAACAACAGATGATAACTTCCAGCAGGCAGGAAAGCAGGAGGCAACAAGGCATTTTTATACAGTTTCAAGAGAAAAGGAGCTAGTTCAGGAGTACACTTCTTAATGACTATTACAGAGATACTATCAGGTCCATATGCTTTGTGGGGATCTAGGTTAGAGATGATAGCAGAAACCATGGAAGGGGTTATATGCATATCACTCAACAGAAAATCTATTACAAAACAGGTGTCAAACGGATTCCCTTGTTTACCTAAGCATTATTTCCACTATAGAAAATCCAAATTTTTATATTGGGCATACCAAGAATTCCTTTAAAACTAGGTGGTATTAATATATATTATCTTTCAACAACAACACATACAGAAATAGGATGTCCCTTTCTAAATATTTTTGGAACTTAAAAGTTAAGAAAACCCCTACAGTAAAATAGAAAATATTAAAAAAATAGAACTTGTAAATCTTTAAATGAATCATGATTCCTATGTTTACAGGAAAAATTTCAAATAATCAAATTTGTTAACAAAAAAGCTCTGTTAAACTAAAGGAGTGAATTACCTTAAAATATAGTTAATTGTATTTTATAAAAAGTTTTATGTATTACAATTTTATAGCTATAATTTTATTAAATGGTCCACACTCTACAGGTAATTAACTTAGTTGGTTTATTCCACTTAAATATTGCTATATTTTGCCATCTATTCAGTATTATCAGCACCATATGTAGACGTTACACATTTTTAATGATGTCATATCTATGTGCCATTTATCGTGACATGAAAAAATAACTCACTTACGTCCACCCTCTGACCTTATTTTTCTATTGAGCATAGAGCAGACATTTAATTGGTTAATCAAGACATACCCACAAGTATATTTTTAATTCTGACCTTATTTCCCCCACTTAACTTTCTGAATAGGTAATGATTTTTTAAAATTCCCCTAAAAAAATAATTTTATCACCAGTTACCAACCATTGCCTGAAGAAGTACAAGCATAGTAGTAAAACATGAAAGCTTTGGTGTAGCGATTTAAAATGTTTAATAATAGACTATCCTGTCAGTTTCAACATAACTTCTGACAACTTCTCAGTCAAGTGACTCAGTTATGAAATTTTGTGCAATAATCTTAAGTGATCTAGTGATTTACAAAGAAGGCCGCACATGGAGCAAGAGTGAGGATTGTGGGATTAGATCACTGTTAGATATATATATATATATATATATATATATATATATATATATAATTTTTACATATGGCCAAAAACAACTTGCTCACTACAAAGATGTATTCTTGTTTTGATGCGGCTGCATCTCAACTGGTGAGAACCAAAAAATGGTTATGAACAATTCTATTTACAAGGAAGCCACTTACAGAGATAAAAAAACATGGGGAGAGACACCTTAAGAGGAAATGGAGAAGGGTAAAGAAAAGGGAGAAAAGAGAAGGAAAGGAAAGAGAGTGACAGAGTAAGACAATATTATTTGTTGATAGCAGTTTGGGTGGTGAAGGAATGTTGAAGCATTAAGATAAGGGCCTGATCCTAAAAGTTTAATACAAAGCGGAAATATCTGCTGCAGCTTTTAATACCATGCAATGGTCAGAAATCTAAGCAAAGTACACCAAAACTCCTAAGAAAAAGGAAAGAAAGAGAGAGGGAAAGATGGAAATAGAAAAGAGGAAAAACAATGAAGGAGAAAGGAGAAATAAGTGTAGGGGAAGGCCATAGTAGTAAGTGAAGACACTTTTTCCAGTGAAGGGTTGGGGATCTTAAAACAAGACCAGAGCTGAATTACGCAGACTTATGCTTAAGTTTTTGTTATTTGTTCTGGAATAAATGTAGTATTTAAATTAATAAATGGTCATTTAAGTGGAAAATGTTTTGATATGTTAAATACATAAGTTATTTGGGGTTTTTACAATAAATTTTAGTTCAGAGTTTAAGATATATGTAAAAAGACATATAAAGTATGGAATTTTAATATAAATTTTTTATAAACAAATTTTGACCTATTGCCGAACGGTATAACTTGTAGAATAGGTATGGAATAAATCAATTTATCTGATACTATTGCTAGTATTATATATGTGCAGAAACAATTTAGAATCATAATCTAAGATAGATCAGTAGGAAAATTTATAATATCAAAAAATCCATTTTAAATTTATGTAGTTGGTTGATGAGAGGTGTCGTTTTTAAATCCATATGTATCCATTGTGTTGGAGATTTCTTGTTTTTCAAGTAGGCCCTCCATGTCATTCTTTTGATTAAGTCTTCAGTTTTTAAGACTAGGTTCTGAAGGTACTCCCGTTTGTTTGGGATGGGAATATTCTTCAACAAAATGTTGAAATCGATTTTGTCCATGTTTGTAGTTTGAATTGCTAGCAACAGTGCTCAACATTAATAGGAGCAGAATATCCAGATGTAATGAGAATGAAAATAATATAAATTCTAACGTTTACAGCATTAATTCAAAAGAGGGCTCAATACTAAGAGTAGAGCAATAATTATTTATTATAATTTTTACATAGGGACAAAAACAACTTGCTCACTACAAAGATGCATTCTAGTTTCGATGCGGCTGCATGTCAAAGGGTGAGAACCAAAAATGGTTATGAACAATTCTATTTACAAGCAAGCCACTTATGGAAAAAAAAGCCTGTTGATAGCAGTTTGGGTGGTGAAGGAATGTTGAGGTGTTAAGACAAGGGCCTGGCCCTAAAAGTTTAAAACAGAGCAGAAATGTCCACTACAGCTTTTAATACCATGCAACGGTCAGAAATCTAAGCAAAGTATACCAAAATTCCCAAGAAAAAGGAGAGAGAGAAGGAAAGGTGGAAATAGAAAAGAGGAAAAATGAAGGAGAAATAAGTGTAGGGGAAGGCCATAAGTGAAGGCGCTTTTTTCCAATGAAGTGTCAGGGATCT